>JAUNZM010000960.1:0-53251 GCA_033459285.1 Clamator glandarius | reverse complement strand
TTCTAAAATTCCCCAGACCCCTTCTAGAGCATCCCAGTACCCTTCTAAAAGCCCCCAGACCATTCTAGAGCCTCCCAGGACCCTTCTAAAAGCCCCCCAGACCCTTCTAGAGCCACCCAGGGACCCTTCTAAAAGCCCCCAGACCCTTCTAGAGCCTCCCCAGGACCCTTCCTAAAAAGCACCCAGACCCTTCTAGAGCCACCAAGGACCTTTCTACAAGCACCCAGGACCCTTCTAGATCCCCCAAGGACCTTTCTAAAAAACACCCAGACCCCTTCTAGAGCACCCCAGGACCCTTCTAGAAGCCCCCAGACCCTTCTAGTGCCCCCCGAGGCCCCCTTCTACAAGCTCCCAGACTCTTCTAGAGCCCACCAGGACCATTCTGAAAGCACCCAGACCCTTCTAGAGCCCCGCAGGACCCTTCTAAACGCACCCAGACCTTTCTAGAGGCCGCCTGGACCCTTCCAAAAGCCCCCAGACCCTTCTAGGACCCCCCCCCGAACCCCTCTAAAACCCCCAGACCCTTCTAGAGGCCCCCTGGACCCTTCTGAAAGCCCCCCCAGTACCTTCTAGAGACCCCCAGGAATCTTATAAAAGCACCCAGACCCTTTTAGAGCCCCCCCAGGACCCTTCTAAAAGCCCCCAGACCCGTCTAGAGCACCCCCAGGACCCATCTAAAAGGCCCCAGACACTTCTAGAGGCACCCAGGGCCCATCTTAAGGCCCCCAGACCCTTCTAGAGCCCCCAGGACCCTTCTATATGCCCCCAGACCCTTCTAGAGCCTCCCAGGACCCTTCTAAAAGACCCCAGACCCTTCTAGAGACCCCCAGGACCTTTCTAAAAGCCCCCCAGACCATTCTAGAGCCACCTAGCACCCTTCTAAAAGCCCCCAGACCGTTCTAGAGCCTCCCAGGTCCCTTCTAAAAGTCGCCAGACCCTTCTAGAGACCCCCCAGGACCCTTCTAAAAGCACCCAGACACTTCTAGAGACCCCCAGGACCTTTCTAAAAGCCCCCAGACCCATCTAGATCCACCCAACACCATTCTAAAAGTCCCCAGACCCTTCTAGAGCCTCCCAGGTCCCTTCTAAAAGCCCCCAGACCCTTCTAGAGACCCCCAGGGACCCTTCTAAAAGCACCCAGACACTTCTAGATCCTCCCAGGACCTTGCTACAAGTTCCCAGACCCTTCTAGATCCCCCAGGGACCCTTCTAAAAGCCCCCCAGACCATTCTAGAGCACCCCAGGACCCTTCTAAAAGACCCCAGACCCTTCTAGAGCCCCCCGAGGACCCTTCTACAAGCTCCCAGACTATTCTAGAGCCCCCCCAGGACCCTTCTAAAAGCAGCCAGACCCTTTTAGAGGCCCCCAGGACCCTTCTACAAGCCCCCAGACCCTTCTAGAGCCCCCCCAGGACCCTTCTAAAAGCCCCCAGACCCTTCTAGAGGCCCTCAGGACCCTTGTAAAAGCCCCCAGACCCTTCTAGAGCCACCCCAGGACCCCTTCTACAAGCCCCCAGACCCTTCTAGAGCCCCGCAAGACCCATTTAAAAGCCCCCAGACCCTTTTAGAGACCCCCAGGACCCTTCTAAATTACCCAGAACCTTCTAGAGTCCCCCAGGACCTTTCTAAAAGCACCCAGACCCTTCTAGAGGCTCCCCGGACCCTTATAAAAGCACTCAGTTCCTTCTAGAGACTCCCAGGACCCTTCTAAAAGACCCCAGACCCTTCTAGAGTCACCTAGGATCCTTCAAAAAGCCCCCAGAGCCTTCTAGATTGCCCCCAGGACCCTTCTAAAAGCACCCAGACCCTTCTAGAGCCCCCTAGAACCCATCTAAAAGCCCCCAGAGCCTCTCTAGAGGGCCCCCCCCAGGACCCTTCTAAAAGCACCCAGACCCTTCTAGACCCTCCCCGGATCCTTCTAAAATCCCCCAGACCCTTCTATAGCCCCCCAGGACCCTTCTAAAAGCACCCAGACCCTTCTAGAGCCCGCCAGGACCCTTCTAAAAGCCCCCAGACCCTTCTAGACCCTCCCCGGATCCTTCTAAAAGACCCCAGACACTTCTAGAGCCTCCCAGGACAGTTCTAAAGCCCCCAGACCCTTCTAGACCCTCCCCGGATCCTTCTAAAAGCACCCAGACCCATCTGGATCCTCCCAGGACCCTTCCAAAAGCCCCCAGACCCTTCTAGAGCCCCCCAGGACCCTTCTAAAAGCCCCCAGACCATTCTAGAGTCCCCTAGGGCCCCTCTTAAGGCACCCCACCCCTTCTAGAGCACCCCAGGACGCTTCTAAAAGTCCCCAGACAATTCTAGAGGCCCCCAGGGCCACTCTTAAGGCAACCCGTCCCTTCTACAGCCCCCCAGGATCCTTCTAAAAGCCCCCAGACCCTTCTAGAGGCCCCCAGGACCCTTCTGAAAGCCAGCAGAACATTCTAGAGCCCCCCAGGACCCTTCTAAGGGCACCCAGAACCTTCTAGAGACCCCCAGGACCCTTCCAAAATCCCCCAGACCCTTCTAGAGACTCCCAGGACACTTCTGAAAGCCCCCAGAGCCTTCTAGAGCCCGCCAGGACCCTTCTAAAAGCCCCCAGACCTTTCTAGAGCATCCGACGACCCTTCAAAATGCACCCAGACCCTTCTAGAGCATCCCAGGACACTTCTAAAGCCCCCAGACCCTTCTAGAGCCTCCCAGGACCCTTCTAAAAGCACCAAGACCCTTCTAGAGATCCCCAGGACCCTTCTAAAAGACCCAGACCCTTCTTCAGCCACCCAGCACCCTTCTAAAAGCCCCTAGACCTTTCTGACGCCTCCCAGGACCCTTCTAAAACAACCCAGACCCTTCTAGAGACACCCCAGGACCCTTCTAAAAGCACCCAGACGCTTCTAGAGCCTCCCAGGACCTTTCTACAAGCACCCAGACCCTTCTAGATCCCCCAAGGACACTTCTAAAAGCCCCCAGACCCTTCTAGAGGACCCCAGGACCCTTCTAAAAGCCCCCAGACGCTTCTAGAGCACGCCAGGACCCTTCTAAAAGCTCCCAGACTTTTCTAGAGCCCCCGAGGACCCTTCTACAAGCTCCCAGACACTTCTAGAGACCCCCAGGACACTTCTAAAAGCCCCCAGACCCTTCTAGAGGCACCCAGGACCCTTCTAAAAGCCCCCAGACCCTTCTAGAGCCCCCCCGGACCCTTCTAAAAGAAACTAGACCCTTCTAGAGGCCCCCAGGACCCTTCTGAAAGCCCCCAGAACCTTCTAGAGCACCACAGGGCCCTTCTAAAAGCACCCAGACCATTCTAGAGCCCCCGAGGACCATTCTAAAAGACGCCAGACCCTTCTACAGACCCCCAGGACCCTTCTAAAATACCCAGAACCTTCTAGAGCCCCCCAGGACCCTTCTAAAATTACCCAGACCCTTCTAGAGCATCCCAGTACCCTTCTAAAAGCCCCCAGACCATTCTAGAGCCTCCCAGGACCCTTCTAAAAGCCCCCAGAACCTTCTAGAGCCACCCAGGACCCTTCTAAAAGCCCCCAGACCCATCTAGAGCCTCCCACGACCCCTCTAAAAGCCCCCAGACCCTTCTAGAGCATCCCAGGACCCTTCTAAAAGCACCCAGACCCTTCTAGAGCCACCCAGGACCTTTCTACAAGACCCCAGACCCTTCTAGATCCCCCAAGGACCTTTCTAAAAGCACCCAGACCCTTCTAGAGCACCCCAAGACCCTTCTAAAAGCCCCCAGACCCTTCTAGAGCCCCCTAGGACCCTTCTACAAGCTCCCAGACTCTTCTAGAGCCCACCAGGACCATTCTGAAAGCACCCAGACCCTTCTAGAGCCCCGCAGGACCCTTCTAAACGCACCCAGACCTTTCTAGAGGCCGCCTGGACCCTTCTAAAAGACCCCAGACCCTTCTAGAGCCCCCCCGGACCCCTCTAAAAGCCCCCAGACCCTTCTAGAGGACCCCTGAACCCTTCTAAAAGCCCCCAGTACCTTCTAGATCCACCCAGGACCCTTCTAAAAGCTCCCAGACTTTTCTAGACCCACCGAGGTCCCTTCTACAAGCTCCCAGACACTTCTAGAGCCCCCCAGGACATTTCTAAAAGCCCCCAGACCCTTCTAGAGGCACCCAGGGCCCATCTTAAGGGCCCAGACCCTTCTAGAGCCCCCAGGACACTTCTATAAGCCCCCAGGCCCTTCTAGAGACCCCCAGGACCCTTCTGAAAGCCCCCAGAACCTTCTAGAGCCCGCCAGGACGCTTCTAAAAGCCCCCAGACCCTTCTAGAGCATCCGAGGACCCTTCAAAAAGCACCCAGACCCTTCTAGAGCATCCCAGGACCCTTCTAAAAGCCCCCAGACCCTTCTAGAGACACCCAGGACCCTTCTGAAAGGCCCCAGAACCCTCTAGAGCCACCCAGAACCCTTCTAAAAGCACCCAGACCCTTCTAGAGACCCCCAGGACCCTTCTAAAAGCCCCAGACCCTTCTACAGCCACAAAGCACCCTTCTATAAAGCCCCCAGACCCTTCTAGAGCCACCCAGGACCTTTCTACAAGCCCCAAGACCCTTCTAGATCCCCCAAGGACCCTTCTACAAGCTCCCAGACCATTCTAGATACCCCAAGGACCCTTCTAAAAGCCCCCAGACCCTTCTAGAGGCCCCCAGGACCCTTCTGAAACCCCCCAGACCCTTCTAGAGGCCCTCAGGACCCTTCAAAAAGCACCCAGACCCTTCTAGATCCCCCCAGGACCCTTCTACAAGCCCCCAGACCCTTCTAGAGCCCCCCAGGACCCATTTAAAAGCCCCCAGACCTTCCTAGAGGCCCCCAGGACCCGTCTAAAAGACTCTAGACCCTTCTAGAACCACCCAGGACATTTCTAAAAGCACCCAGACCATTCTAGAGGCTCCCCGGACCCTTATAAAAGCACCCAGTGCCTTCTAGAGACTCCCAGGACACTTCTAAAAGCTCCCAGACCCTTCTAGAGCCCCCTAGGATCCTTCAAAAAGCAACCAGACCCTTCTAGAGCCCCCTAGGACCCATCTAAAAGCCCCCAGACCCTTCTAGACCCTCCCCGGATCCTTCTAAAAGCACCCAGACCCATCTGGATACTCCCAGGACCCTTCTAAAAGCCCCCTGACCCTTCTAGAGCCCCCCAGGACCCTTCTAAAAGCCCCCAGACCATTCTAGAGTCCCCTAGGGCCTTTCTTAAGGCACCCCATCCCTTCTAGAGCACCCCAGGACCCTTCTAAAAGTCCCCAGACCCTTCTAGAGGACCCCAGGGCCACTCTTAAGGCAACCCGTCCCTTCTAGAGCACCCCAGGACCCTTCTAAATGTCCCCTGACCCTTCTAGAGCACCCCAGGACCATTCTAAAAGCCCCCAGACCCTTCTAGAGCCCACCACAGACCCTTCTAAAAGCCTCCAGACCCTTCTAGAGGCCCCCAGGACCCTTCTGAAAGCCAGCAGAACATTCTAGAGCCCCCCAGGACCCTTCTAAGGGCACCCAGAGCCTTCTAGAGCCCCCCAGGACCCTTCCAAAAGCCCCCAGACCCTTCTAGAGACCCCCAGGACCCATCTGAAAGCCCCCAGAACCTTCTAGAGCATCCGAGGACCCTTCTAAAAGCCCCCAGACCCTTCTGGAGACACCCAGGACCCTTCTTAAAGCCCCCAGAACCCTCTAGAGCCATCCAGAACCCTTCTAAAAGCCCCCAGACCATTCTAGAGCATCCCAGGACCCTTCTAAAAGCACCCAGACCCTTCTAGAGACCCCCAGGACCCTTCTAAAAGCCCCAGACCCTTCTACAGCCACCCAGCACCCTTCTAAAAGCCCCCAGACCCTTCTAGAGCCTCCCAGGACACTTTTAAAAGACCCCAGACCCTTCTAGAGACCACCAGGATCCTTCTAAAAGCACCCAGACCCTTCTAGAGCCTCCCAGGACCTTTCTACAAGCCCCCAGACCATTCTAGATCCCCCAAGGACCCTTCTAAAAGCCCCCAGACGCTTCTAGAGCACCCCAGGACCCTTCTAAAAGCCCCCAGACCCTTCTAGAGCCGCCCCGGACCCCTCTAAAAGCCCCCAGACCTTTCTAGAGCCCCCCAGGACCATTATAAAAGCAACCAGACCCTTCTAGAGCCCCCCAGGACCCTTCTAAAAGCCCCCAAACCCTTCTACAGGCACCCAGGGCCCATCTTAAGGCCCCCAGACCCTTCTAGAGCCCCCCAGGACCATTATAAAAGCAACCAGACCCTTCTAGAGCCCCCCAGGACCCTTCTAAAAGCCCCCAAACCCTTCTACAGGCACCCAGGGCCCATCTTAAGGCCCCCAGACCCTTCTAGAGCCCCCCAGGACCATTCTGTAAGCTCCCAGACCATTCTAGAGCGCCCCTGGACCATTCTAAAAGCCCCAGACCCTTCTAGAGCCCCTCAGGACCCTTCTAAAAGCCCCCAGACCCTTCTAGAGCATCCGAGGACCCTTCAAAAGCACCCAGACCCTTCTAGAGCATCCCAGGACCCTTCTAAAAGCCCCCAGACCCTTCTAGAGACACCCAGGACCCTTCTGAAAGGCCCCAGAACCCTCTAGAGCCACCCAGAACTCTTCTAAAAGAACCCAGACCCTTCTAGAGACCCCCAGGACCCTTCTAAAAGACCCAGACCCTTCTAAAGCCACCCAGCACCCTTCTAAAAGTCCCCAGACCCTTCTATAGCCTCCCAGGACCCTTCTAAAAGCCCCCAGACCCTTCTAGAGACACCCAGGACTCTTCTAAAATCACCCAGACCATTCTAGAGCCACCCAGGACCTTTCTACAAGACCCAAGACACTTCTAGATCCCCCAAGGACCCTTCTAAAAGCCCCCAGACCCTTCTAGAGCACCCCAGGACCCTTCTAAAAGCCCCCAGACCATCCTAGAGCGCCCCTGGACCATTCTAAAAGCCCCCAGACCCTTCTAGAGCCCCCCAGGACCATTCTAAAAGCCCCCAGAACCTTCTAGAGACCCCCAGGACCCTTCTGAAAGCCCCCAGAACCTTCTAGAGCCCCCCAGGACCATTCTAAAAGCCCCCAGACCCTTCTAGAGCATCCCAGGACCCTTCTAAAAGACCCCAGACCCTTCTAAAGCCCCCCAGGACCCTTCTAAAAGCACCCAGACCCTTCTAGAGCATCCCAGGACCCTTCTAAAAGCCCCCAGACCCTTCTAGAGACCCCCAGGACCCTTCTAAAAGCCCCCGGAACACTCTAGAGCCACCCAGGACCCTTCTAAAAGCCCCCAGACCCTTCTAGAGCCTCCCAGGACCCTTCTAAAAGCACCCGGACCCTTCTAGAGCCCCCCAGGACCCTTCTAATGGCCCCCAGACCTTTCTAGACCCTCCCTGGATCTTTCTAAAAGCTACCAGACCATTCTAGAGTTACCCAGGACCCTTCTAAAGGCACCCAGACCCTTCTAGACCCTCCCCGGATCATTCTAAAAGCCCCCAGACCCTTCTAGAGCCTCCCAGGACCCTTCTAAAAGACCCCAGACCCTTCTAGAGCCCCCCAGGACCCCTCTAAAAGCTTCCAGACCGTTCTAGAGCCCCCCAGGACCCGTCTAAAAGCACCCAGACCCTTCTAGACCCTCCCCTGATCATTCTAAAAGAACCCAGACCCTTCTAAAACATCCCAGAACCCTTCTAAAGGAACCCAGACCCTTCTAGACCCTCCCCGGATTATTCTAAAAGCCTCCAGACCCTTCTATAGGCCCCCAGGACCCTTCTATAAGTCCCCAGACCCTTCTAGAGAACACCAGGACCCTTCTAAAAGCACCCAGACCCTTCTAGAGCCTCCCAGGACCCTTCTAAAAGCCCCCAGACCAATCTAGAGAAAACCAGGACCCTTCTAAAAGCCCCCAGACCCTTCTAGAGCCCCCCAGGACCCTTCTAAAAGTCCCCAGACCCTTCTAGAGCACCCCAGGACCCTTCTAAAAGCCCCTAGATCCTTCTAGAGCACCCCCCGGACCATTCTAAAAGCCCCCAGACCCTTCTAGAGGCCCCCAGTACCCTTCTGAAAGCCAGCAGAACATTCCAGAGCCCCCCAGTACCCTTCTAAAAGCACCCAGACCGTTCTAGAGCCCCCCAGGACCCTTCTAAAAGACCCCAGACCCTTCTAGAGACCTCCAGGACCCTTCTAAAAGCCCCCAGACCCTTCTAGAGCATCCGAGGACCCTTCTAAAAGAACCCAGACAATTCTAGAGACACCCAGGACCCTTCTAAAAGCCCCCAGAACCCTCTAGAGCCACCCATGTCCCTTCTAAAATCCCCCAGTCCCTTCTAGAGCCTACAAGGACCCTTCTAAAAGCACCCAGACCCTTCTAGAGCCCCCCAGGACCATTCTAAAGGACCCCAGACCTTTCTAGACCCTCCCCGGATCATTCTAAAAGCCCCCAGACCATTCTAGATCCGCCCAGGACCATTCTAAATGCCCCCAGACCCTTTGAGACCCTGCCCGGATAATTCTAAAAGACCCCAGACCCTTCTAGAGCCTCCCAGGACCCTTCTAAAAGCCCCCAGACCTTTCTAGACCCTCCCCGGATCCTTCTAAATGAACCCAGACCCTTCTAGAGCCCCCGGACCCGTCTAAAAGCCCCCAGACCCTTCTAGACCCTCCCCTGATCATTCTAAAAGAACCCAGACCCTTCTAAAACCTCTCAGGACCCTTCTAAAGGAATCCAGACCCTTCTAGACCCTCCCCGGATTATTCTAAAAGCCTCCAGACCCTTCTAGAGCCCCCCAGGACCCTTCTAAAAGCCCCCAGACCCTTCTAGACGCTCCGCGGATCCTTCTAAAAGCACCCAGACCCTTCTCGAGCCCCCCCGAACCCCTCTAATAGATCCCAGACCCTTCTAGAGGCATCCAGGACCCTTCTATAAGTCCCCAGACCCTTCTAGAGCCTCCCAGGACCCTTCTAAAAGCCCCCAGAATCTTCTAGACCCTCCCCGGATCCTTCTAAAAGCCCCCAGACCCTTCTAGAGCCCCCCAGGACCCATCTAAAAGCACTCAGACCCTTCCAAAATTCCCCCAGGACCCTTTTAAAAGCACACAGACCCTTCTAGAGCCTCCCAGGACCATTCTAAAAGCCCCCAGACCCTTCTATAGCCCCCCAGGATCATTCTAAAAGCACCTAACCATTCTAGAACCTCCCAGGACCATTCTAAAGGCACCCAGACCCTTCTAGAGCCCCCCAGGAGCCTTCTAAAATCCTCCAGACCCTTATAGAGACACCCAGGACCCTTCTAAAAGCACCCAGAACGCTCTAGAGCCACCCAGGACCATTCTAAAAGCCCCCAGACCCTTCTAGAGCCCCCCAGGACCCTTCTAACAGCACCCAGACCCTTCTAGAGCCCCCCAGGACCATTTTAAAGGCCCCCAGAACCTTCTAGACCCTCCCCGGATTATTCTAAAAGCCCCCAGACCCTTCTAGAGCCTCCCAGGACCCTTCTAAAAGCCCCCAGACCTTTCTAGACCCTCCCCGGATCCTTCTAAATGAACCCAGACCCTTCTAGACCCTCCCCGGATTATTCTAAAAGCCTCCAGAACTTCTAGAGTCCCCCAGGACCCTTCTATAAGTCACCAGACCCTTCTAGAGAACCCCAGGACCCTTCTAAAAGCACTCAGACCCTTCTAGAGGCCGCCAGGACCCTTCTAAAAGCACCCAGACCCTTCTAGACCCCCCCCGGACCACTCTAATAGATCCCAGACCCTTCTAGAGGCATCCAGGACCCTTCTAAAAGACCCCAGACCCTTCTAGAGCCCACCAGGACCCTTCTAAAAATCCCCAGACCCTTTTAGAGCACCCCAGGACACTTCTACCAGCACCCAGACCCTTCTAGAGCCCCCCCCGGACCCTTCTAAAAGCCCCCAGACCCTTCTAGAGGACCCCAGGACCATTCTAAAAGCCAGCAGAACATTCTAGAGCCCCCCAGGACCCTTCTAATGGCACCTAGACCCTTCTGGAGCACACCAGGACCCTTCTAAAAGTCCCCAGATCTTTTTAGAGAACCCCAGGACATTTCTGAAAGCACCCAGAACCTTCTAGAGCCCCCCAGGTCCCTTCTAAAACCCCCAGACCCTTCTAGAGACACCCAGGACCCTTCTAAAAGCACCCAGACCCTTCTAGAGCCTCCCAGGACCATTCTAAAAGCCCCCAGAACCTTCTAGAGCTCCCCAGGATCGTTCTAAAAGCCCCCAGACCATTCTAGAGCCTTGCAGGACCATTCTAAAGGCCTCCAGACCCTTCTAGAGCCCCCCAGGAACCTTCTTAAAGCACACAGACCCTTCCAGAGCCTCCCAGGACCATTCTAAAGGCCCCCAGACCCTTCTAGACGCACCCCGGATCATTCTAAAAGCCTCCAGACGCTTCAAGAGCCCCCCAGGACCCTTCTAAAAGCCCCCAGACCCTTCTAGAGCCTCCTAGGACCCTTCTAAAAGACCCCAGACCCTTCTAGAGCCTCCCAGGACCCTTCTAAAAGCCCCCAGAACTTTCTAGAGCCCCCCCGGATCCTTCTAAAAGTCCCCAGACCCTTCTAGAGAACCCCAGGACCCTTCTAAAAGCACTCAGACCCTTCTAGAGCCTTACAGGACCCTTCTAAAAGCACAGAGACCCTTCTAGAGCCTCCCAGGACCATTCTAAAAGCCCCCAAACCCTTCTAGAGCCCCCCAGGACCCTTCTAAAAGCACACAGACCCTTCTAGAGAACCACAGGACCCTTCTAAAAGCCCCCAGACCTTTCTAGACCCTCCCCGGATCCTTCTAAATGAACCCAGACCCTTCTAGAGCCCTCCAGGACCCCTCTAAAAGCCTCCACACCCTTCTAGAGCCCCCCAGGACCCGTCTAAAAGACCCCAGACCCTTCTAGACCCTCCCCTGATCATTCTAAAAGAACCCAGACCCTTCTAAAACCTCCCAGGACCCTTCTAAAGGAACCCAGACCCTTCTAGACCCTTCCCGGATTATTCTAAAAGCCTCCAGACCCTTCTAGAGGCCCCCAGGACCCTTCTATAAGTCCCCAGACCATTCTAGAGAACCCCAGGACCCTTCTAAAAGGCCTCAGACACTTCTAGAGCCTCCCATGACTTTCTAAAAGCACCCAGACCCTTCTAGAGCCCCCCCGGACCCCTCTAATTGATCCCAGACCCTTCTAGAAGCCTCCAGGAGACTTCTAAAAGCCCCCAGACCCTTCTAGAGAAACCTAGGACCCTTCTAATAGACCCCAGACCCTTCTAGAGCCCCCCCCAGGACCCTTCTAAAAGCCCCAAGACCCTTCTAGAGGCACCCAGGACCCTTCTGAAAGCCAGCAGAAAATTCTAGAGCCCCCCAGGACCCTTTAAAAGGCACCCAGACCCTTCTAGAGCCCCCCAGGACCATTCTAAAAGCCCCCAGACAATTCTAGAGACACACAGGACCCTTCTGAAAGCACCCAGAACGTTCTAGAGCCCCCCAGGACCCTTCCAAAAGCCCCCAGACCCTTCTAGAGCATCCGAGGACCCTTCTAGAGAACCCAGACCCTTCTAGACCCTCCCAGGACCCTTCTAAAAGCCCCCAGACCCTTCTAGAGACACCCAGGACCCTTCTAAAAGCCCCCAGACCCTTCTAGAGCCACTCAGGACCCGTCTAAAAGCACCCAGACCCTTCTAGAGCCCCCCAGGACCATTCTAAAGGCCCCCAGACCTTTCTAAACCCACCCCGGATATTTTTAAAAGCCCCCAGACCCTTCTAGAGGCCCCCAGGACCCTTCTAAAAGCCCCCAGACCATTCTAGAGCCCCCCAGGACCCTTCTAAAGGCCCCCAGACCCTTCTAGACCCTCCCCGGATCATTCTAAAAGCCCCCAGACCCTTCTAGAGCCTCCCAGGACCCTTCTAAAAGCCCCCAGACCTTTCTAGACCCTCCCCGGATCCTTCTAAATGAACCCAGACCCTTACAGAGCCACCCAGGACCCCTCTACAAACCTACAGACCTATCTAGAGCCCCCCAGGACCCGTCTAAAAGCCCCCAGACCCTTCTAGACCCTCCCCTGATCATTCTAAGAGAACCCAGACCCTTCTAAAACCTCCCAGGAACGTTCTAAAGGAACCCAGACCCTTCTAGACCATCCCCGGATTATTCTAAAAGACTCCAGACCATTCTAGAGGCCCCCAGGACCCTTCTATAAGTCCCCAGACCCTTCTAGAGAACCCCAGGACCCTTCTAAAAGCCCCCAGACCCTTCTAGAGCCTCCCAGGACCCTTCCAAAAGCCCCCAGACCCTTCTAGACCCCCCCGGACCACTCTAATAAATCCCAGACCCTTCTAGAGGCCTCCAGGATAGTTCTAAAAGACCCCAGACCCTTCTAGAGAACCCCAGGAATCTTCTAAAAGCCCCCAGACCCTTTTAGAGCCCCCCAGGACCCTTCTAAAAGCACCCAGACCCTTCTAGAGGCCTTCAGGACCCTTCTGAAATCCAGCAGAACATTCTAGAGCCCCCCAGGACCCTTCTAAAGGCACCCAGACCCTTCTAGAGCCCCCCAGGACCCTTCTAAAAGCCCCCAGACCCTTCTAGATACCACCAGGACCCTTCTGAAAGCCCCCAGAATCTTCTAGAGCCCCCAGGACCCTTCTAAAAACCCCCAGACCCTTCTAGATTATCCGACGACCATTCTAAAAGCACCCAGACCCTTCTAGAGCAACCCAGGACAATTCTAAAAGCACCCAGACCCTTCTAGAGACCCCCAGGACCCTTCTAAAAGACCCCAGAACACTCTAGAGCCACCCAGGACCATTCTAAAACCCCCAGACCCTTCTAGAGCCCCCCAGGACTCGTCTAAAAGCTCCCAGACCCTTGTAGAGCCTCAAAGGACCCTTCTAAAAGCCCCCAGACCCTTCTAGACCCTCCCCGGATCCTTCTAAATGAACCCAGACCCTTCTAGAGCCCCCCAGGACCCCTCTACAAGCCTCCAGACCATTCTAGAGCCCCCCAGGACCCGTCTAAAAGACCCCAGACCCTTCTAGACCCTCCCCTGATCCTTCTAAAAGACGCCAGACCATTCTAAAACCTCCAAGGACCCTTCTAAAGGAACCCAGACCCTTCTAGACTCTCCGCGGATCCTTCTAAAAGCACCCTAGGACCCTTCTAAAAGCCCCCAGACCCTTCTAGACCCTCCGCGGATCCTTCTAAAAGCCCCCAGACCCTTCTAGAGCCCCCCCGAACCCCTCTAATAGATCCCAGACCCTTCTAGAGGACCCCAGGACCCTTCTATAAGTCCCCAGACCCATCTAGAGAACCCCAGGACCCTTCTAAAAGCCCCCAGACCCTTCTAGAGCCTCCCAGGACCGTTCTAAAATCCCCCAGAACCTTCTAGACCCTCCCCGAATCCTTCTAAAAGCCCCCAGACCCTTCTAGAGCCCCCCAGGAAACTTCTAAAAGCACTCAGACCCTTCTAGAGACACGCAGGACCCTTCTGAAAGCACACAGACCCTTCTAGAGCCTCCCAGGACCATTCTAAAAGCCCCCAGACCCTTCTAGAGCCGCCCAGGACCCTTCTAAAAGCCCCCAGACCCTTCTAGAGCTTCCCAGTACCATTCTAAAGGCACCCAGACCCATCTAGAGCCCCCCAGGACCCTTCTAAAAGCACCCAGAACGCTCTAGAGCCTCCCAGGACCATTCTAAAGGCCCCCAGACCCTTCTAGACCCTCCCCGGATCATTCTAAAAGCCCCCAGACCCCTCTAGAGCCTCCAGGACCCCTCTAAAAGCCTCCAGACCCTTCTAGAGCCACCCAGGACCCGTCTAAAAGCCTCCAGACCCTTCTAGAGCCCCCCAGGACCCTTATAAAAGCCTCCAGACCCTTCTAGAGCCTCCCAGGACCCTTCTAAAATCCCCCAGACCCTTCTAGAGCCCCCCCGGAGCCCTCTAATAGATCCCAGACCCTTCTAGAGGCCCCCAGGACCCTTCTAAAATTCCCCAGACCCTTCTAGAGAATCCCAGGACCCTTCTAAAATCCTCCAGACCCATGTAGAGCCTCCCTGGACCCTTCTAAAAGCCCCCAGACCCTTCTAGATCCCCCTCGGACCCCTCTAATATAACCCACACCATTCTAGAGGCCCCCAGGATACTTTCAAAAGCGCCCAGACCCTTCTAGAGCCTCCCAGGACCCTTCTAAAATCCCCCAGACCCTTCTAGAGCCCCCCAGGACCCTTCTAAAAGCCACCAGAACCTTCTAGACCCTCCCCGGATCCTTCTAAAAGCCCCGAGACCCTTCTAGGAGAGACGGGGTTCCTTAAGAGGGGCCCTGGGTTCCTCTAGAAGGGTCTAGGGGCTTATAGAAGGGTCCAGGCGGGCTCTAGAAGGGTCTGAGTTCTTTGAGAAGGGTCCTTGTGTGGCTCTAGAAGGGTCTGGGGGCTTTTGGAATGGTCCTGGGTGCCTCAAGAAGGGTCTGGGGGATTTTATATGGTCCTGGGGGTCTCTAGAAGGGTCTGGGGGCTTTTAGAACTGTCCTGGGGGCTCTAGAAGGGTCTGGGGGATTTTAGAAGGGTCCTGGGTGTCTCTAGAAGGGTCTGGGTGATTTAGAAGGGTCCTGGGAGGCTCTAGAAGGGTCTGGGGCCTTTTAGAAGGGTCCTGGGCGGATGTAGAAGGGTCTGGGGGCTTTTGGAAGGGTCCTGGGGGCCTCTAGAAGGCTCTGGGGGCATTTAGAAGGGTCCTGGGGGCCTCTAGAAGGGTCTGAGGGATTTTAGGAGGGTCCTGGAAGATACTAGAAGGGTCTGGGGCTTTTAGAATTACCCGGGGAGGCTCTGAAAAGGTCTGGGGTCCCTTAGAAGGCTCCTGTTGGGTTCTAGAAGGGTCTGGGGGCTTTTAGAAGGGTCCTGGTGGGCTCTAGAAGGGTCTGGGAGCTTTTCGAAGGGTTCTAGGGGGCTCTAGAATGGTCTGGTGGCTTTTAGAAGGATCCTGGGTTCCTCTAGAAGGGTCTGGGGTTTCCAGAAGGGTCCTGGGGTGCCCTAGAAGGGTCTGGGGGCTATTAGAAGGGTCCTGGGAGGCTCTATAAGGGTCTGGGGGCTATTAGAATGGTCCTGGCGGGCTCTAGAAGTGTCTGGGGGCTTTAAGAAGGGTCCTGGGGGTCTCTAGAAGAATTTGGGGGCTTTTAGAAGGGTCCTGGGGGGCTCTAGAAGGGTCTGGGGACTTTTAGACGGGTCCTTGGGGGCTCTAGAAGGGTCTGGGGTCTCTTAGAAGGGTCCTGGGGAGCTCTAGAAGGGTCTGGGGGCTTTTAGAAGGGTCCTGGGAGGCTCTACAAGGGTCTGGGGGCTTTTAGAAGTGTCCTGCGGGGATCTAGAAGGGTCTGGGAGCTTTTAAAGGGTCCTGGGTGGCTCTAGAATGGACTCGGGTCTTGTAGAAGGGTCCTGGGGGGCTCTAGAAGGGTCTGGAGGCTTTTAGAAGGGTCCCGGGGGGCTCTAGAAGGGTGTGGGGGATTTTAGAAGGGTCCTGGGGGCCTCTAGAAGGCTCTGGGTGCTTTAGAATTGTCCTGGGGTCCTGTAAAAGGGTCTGGGGGCTTTTAGAAGGGTCCTGGTTGCCTGTAGAAGGGTTTGCGGTCTTTTAGAAGGATCCAGGGAGGGTCTAGAAGGGTCTGGGTTCGTTTAGAAGGGTCCTGGGGTCTCTAGAAGGGTCTGGAGGCTTTTAGAAATGTTCGGGGGGGTTCTCTAGAAGAGTCTGGGGGCTTTTAGAATAGACCTGGGGGGCTCTAGAAGGGTCTGGGGACTTTTAGACGGGTCCTTGGGGGCTCTAGAAGGGTCTGGGGTCTTTTAGAAGGGTCCTGGGGAGCTCTCGAAGGGTCTGCGGGCTTTTAGAAGGCTCCTGGGAGGCTCTACAAGGGTCTGGGGGCTTTTAGAAGTGTCCTGAGGGGATCTAGAAGGGTCTGGGAGCTTTTAAAGGGTCCTGGGTGGCTCTAGAATGGTCTCGGTTCTTGTAGAAGGGTCCTGGGGTGCTCTAGAAGGGTCTGGGTGCTATTAGAAGGGTCCTGGGAGGCTCTAGAAGTGTCTGGGGGCTTTTAGAAGGGTCCAGGGGGCCTCTAGAAGGGTCTGGGTGCTTTTAGAAGGGTCCCTGGAGGCTCTAGAAGCGTCTGGGGGCTTTTAGAAGGGTCCTTGGGTTCTCTAGAAGGGTCTGGGGACCATTAGATGGGTCCTGGGGGCATCTAGAAGGCTCTGGGGGATTTTAGAAGGGTCCTGGGGAGCTCTAGAAGGGTCTGGAGGCTTTTAGAAGGGTCCTTGGAGACTCTAGAAGGGTCCTGGGGCTTTGTAGATGGGTCCTGCGGGTCTCTAGAAGGGTGTGGGGGTTTTCAGAAGGGTCCTGGGTGGCTCTAGAAGGGTCTGGGGGCTTTTAGAATAGTCCTGGGGGGCTCTAGCAGGGTGTGAGTGCTTTTTGAAGGGTCCTGGGAGCATCTAGAAGGCTCTGGGGGCTTTTAGAAGGGTCCTGAGGGCCTCTAGAAGTGTCTGAGGGATTTTAGAAGGGTCCTGGGAGGCTCTAGAAGGGTCTGGGTGCTTTTAGAAGGATCCGGAGAGGGTCTAGATGAGTCTGTGGGCTTTTAGAATGGTCCTGTGGGGCTCTAGAAGGGTCTGGGTGCATTTAGAAGGGTCCTGGGGGGCTCTAGAAGTGTCTGGGGGCTTTTAGAAGGGTCCTGTTGGGCTCTAGAAGGGTCTGGGGGCTTTCAGAAGGGTCCTGGGGGGCTCTAGAAGGGTCTGGGGGCTTTTAGAAGGGTCCTGGGGGGCTCTAGAAGGGTCTGGGGTCTTTTAGAAGGGTCCTGGGAGGATCCACATGGGTCTGGGTGCTTTTAGAAGGATCCGGGGAGGGTCTAGAATGGTCTGGGGGCTTTTAGAAGCGTCCTGGGGATCTCTACAAATGTCTGGAGGCTTTTAGAAGGGTCCTGGGGGTCTCTAGAAGGGTGTGGTATCATTTTTAAGGGTCCTGGGGGGCTCTAGAAGGGTGTGGGTGCATTTAGAAGGGTCCTGGGGGCATCTAGAAGGCTCTGGGAGCTTTTATAAGGGTCCTGGGGGGCTCTAGAATGGTCTGGGGGCTATTAGAAGGATCCAGGGAGGGTCTACAAGGGTCTAGGTGCTTTTAGAAGGGTCCTGCGGATCTCTAGAAGGGTCTGGGTGCTTTTAGAAGTGTCCTTGATGGCTCTACAAGGGTCTGGGTACCATTAGAGGGGCACTAGAAGCCTCTAGAAGGGTCTGGGGGATTTTAGAAGGGTTTTGGGGGGCTCTAGAAGGGTCTGGGTGGTTTTAGAAGGGTCCTGTTAGGCTCTAGAATAGTCTGGGGACTTTTAGAAGGGTCCTTGGGGGCTCTAGAGGGGTCTGGGGACCATTAGAGGGGCCCTGGGGACCTCTAGAAGTGTCTGGGGGATTTTAGAAGGGTCCTGGGGAGCTCTAGAAGGGTCTGGGGGCTTTTAGAAGGGTCCTGGTGAGCCCTAGAAGGGTCTGAGGGCTTTAGAAGGGTCCTGGGGGGCGCTAGAAGTGTCTGGGTGTATTTAGAAGGATCTTGGGGAGATCTAGAAGAGTCTGGGGGCTTTCAGAAGGGTCCTAGGGGCCTGTAGAAGGGTCTGGAGGCTTTGAGAAGGGTCCTGGGGGGCTCTAGAAGGGTCTGGGTGCATTCACAACGGTCCTGGTGGCCTCTAGAATGGACTGGAGGCTTTTAGAAGGGTCCAGGGGGGCTCTAGATGGGTCTGGGGGCATTTAGAAGGGTCCTGGTGGGCTCTAGAAGGGTCTGGGGGCTTTCAGAAGGGTCCTGGGATGCTCTAGAAGGGCCTGGGGGCTTTAGAAGGGTCCTGGGGGCCTCTTGAAGGTCTGGGGTCTTTTAGAAGGGTCCTGGGAGGATCCAGATGCGTCTAGGTGCTTTTAGAAGCATCCGGGGAGGGTCTAGAAGGGTCTGGGGTCTTTTAGAAGGGTCCTGGGAGGCTCTACAATGTCTGGAGGCTTTTAGAATGGTCCTGGGGGCCTCTAGAAGGGTCTGGGGGCTTTTAGAAGGATCCGGGGAGGCTCTAGAAGGGTCTGTCGGCTTTTAGAAGAGTTCTCTGGGCCTCTAGAAGGGTTTGGGGGGTTTTAGAAGGATACGGGGAATCTCTAGAAGGGTCTGGGGGATTTTAGAAGGGTCCTTGGGGGCTCTAGAAGGGTCTGGAGGCTTGTAGAAGGGTCCTGGGGGGCTCTAGAAGGGTGTGTGGGCTTTTGGAAGGGTCCTGGGGGCATCTAGAAGGCTCTGGGTGCTTTTAGAAGGGTTCTGGGAGGCTCTAGAAGGGTCTGAGGTATTTTAGAAGGCTCCTGGGAGGCTCTAGAAGGGTCTGGGTGCTGTTAGAAGGATCCGGGGAGGGTCTAGAAGGGTCTGGGGGGTTTTAGAAGGGTCCTGGTGGGCTCTAGAAGGGTCTGTTGGCTTTTAGAAGGGTCCTGGGGAGCTCTAGAAGGGTCTGGGTGCTTTTAGAGGGGCCCTGGGCTTCTCTAGAAGGGTCTGGAGGCTTTTAGAAGAGTCCTGGGGGGATCTAGAATGGTCTGGGATCTTTTAGAAGGGCCCTGGGCTGATCTAGAAGGGTCTGGGGGCTTTCAGAAGGGTCCTGCGGGTCTCTAGAATAGTCTGGAAGCTTTTAGAAGGGTCCTGGGGGGCTCTAGAATGGTCTGGGGGCATTTAGAAGGGTCCTGGGGGGCTCTAGAAGGGTCTGGGTGATTTTAGAAGGATCCTGGGGGCCTCTAGAAAGGTCTGGGGGCATTTAGAAGGGTCCTTGGGGGCTCTTGAAGGGTCTGGGGGCTTTCAGAAGGGTCCTGAGGGGCTCTAGAAGGGTCTGGGGGCTATTAGGAGGGTCCTGGGGGCTTCTAGAAGTGTCTGGGGTCTTTTAGAAGGGTCCTGGGAGGTTTTAGAAGGGTCTGGGGTCTTTTAGAATGATCAGGGGAGGGTCTAGAAGGGTCTGGGGGCTTTTAGGAGGGTCCTGGGGGGCTCTAGAAGGGTCTGGGGGCATTTAGAAGGGTCCTTGGGGGCACTTGAAGGGTCTGGGGGCTTTCAGAAGGGTCCTGAGGGGCTCTAGAAGGGTCTGGGGGCTATTAGAAGGGTCCTGGGGGCCTCTAGAAGTGTCTGGGGTCTTTTAGAAGGGTCCTGGGAGGATCCAGATGGGTCTGGGTACTTTTAGAAGGATCCTGGGAGGGTCTAGAAGGGTCTGGGTTCTTTTAGAAGGGTCCTGGTGGTCTCTAGAAGGGTCTGGAGGCTTTCAGAAGGGTCCTGGGGGGTTCTAGAAGTGTCTCGGGGCTTTTAGAAGGGTCCTGGTGTGCTCTAGATAGGTCTGGGGGCTTTTAGATGGGTCCTGGGAGGCTCTAGAAGTGTCTGGGTGATTTTAGAAGACTCCTGGTGGGGGCTAGAAGGATCTGGGGGCATTTAGAAGGGTCCTGGGGCCTCTAGAAGGGTCTGGGGGCTTTCAGAATGGTCCTTGAAACATGTAGAAGGGTCTGGGTGCTTTTAGAAGGGTCCGGGGGTGCTCTAGAAGGGTCTGGGTGCTATTAGATGGGTCCTAGGGGGCTCTAGCAAGGTCTGGGTGCTTTTAGAAGGGTCCTGGGGGTCTCTAGAATGGTCTGGGGGCTTTCAGAATGGTCCTGCAGGCCTCTAGAAGGGTCTGGGGGCTTTTAGAAGGGTCCGGGGGCTCTAGAAGTGTCTGGGGGCTTTCAGGACGGTCCTGGGTGGCTCTAGAAGGGTCTGGGGGCTTTCAGAATGGTCCTGGGGGGGTTCTAGAAGTGTCTGGAGGCTTTTAGAGGGGTCCTGGGGGGCTCTAGAAGGTTCTGGGGGCTTTCAGACGGGTCCTGGGGGGCTCTAGAAGGTTCTGGTGGCTTTTAGAAGGGTCCTGGGTGGCTCTATAAGGTTCTGGGGGCATTTAGAAGGGTCCTGCAGGCCTCTAGAAGGGTCTGGGAGCTTTTAGAAGGGTCCTGGCGGGATCTAGAAGGGTCTTGGGAATTTTATAGGGTCCTGGCTTGATCTAGAAGGGACGGGGTGCCTTTAGGGGGGCCCTAGGTGCGTCTAGAAGGGTCTGGGGGCTTTTAGAAGGGTCCTGTGGGACTCTAGAGGGGTCTTGGTGCTTTTAGAATGGTCCTGGGGGGCTCTAGAAGGGTCTGGGTGCCTTTAGAGTGGTCCTGGTGGCCTCTAGAAGTATCTGGGGGCTTTTAGAAGGGATTTGGGGGGGTCTACAAGGGTCTGGGTACTTTTGGAAGGGTCCTGGGGGTCTCTAGATGGGTCTGGGGGCATTTAGAATGGTCCTGGGGGGCTCTAGAAGGGTCTGGGGTCTTTCAGAAGGGTCCTGGGGGGCTCTAGAAGGGTCTGGGGGCTTTTAGAAGGGTCCTGGGGGCTTCTAGGATGGTCTGGGGGCTTTCAGATGCGTCCTGGGAGAATCCAGATGGGTCTGGGTGCTTTTAGAAGGGTCCTGGGGGCCTCTAGAAGGGTCTGGGGGCTCTTAGAAGGGTCCTGGGGGGCTCTAGAATGGTGTTAGGGCTTTTAGAAGGGTCCTGGGTGCATCTAGAAGGCTCTGGGGGCTTTTAGAAGGGTCCTGGGTGCCACTAGATGTGTCTGCGGGATATTAGAAGGGTCCTGGGAGGCTCTAGAATGGTCTGGGTGTTTTTAGAAGGATTCGGGGAGGTTCTAGAAGGGTCTGGGAGCTTTTAGAAAGGTCCTGGGGAGCTCTAGAAGGGTCTGAGAGATTTTAGAAGGGTCCTGGTGGCCTCTAGAAAGGTCTGGGTGCTTTTAGAATAGTCCTGGTGGACTCTAGAAGGGTCTGGGGGCTTTTAGAAGGGATTTGGGGGGCTCTACAAGGGTCTGGGGGCTTTTAGAAGGGTCCTGGGGGGCTCTACAAAGGTCTGGGGGCTCTTAGAAGGTTCCTGGGGGGCTCTAGAAGGGTCTGGGGTCTTTTAAAAGGGTCCTAGGGGGCTCTAGAAGGGTCTGGTTGCTTTTTGAAGGATCCTAGGGGGCTCTAGAAGGGTCTGGGAGCTTTTAGAAGTGTCCTGGGAGTCTCTAGTAGGGTCTGGGTGCTTTTATAAGGGTCCGGGGAGCCTCTAGAATGGTCTGGATGCTTTTAGAAATGTCCTGGGTGGCTCTAGAAGGGTCTAGAGTCTTTTAGACGGGTCCTGGGGGCCTCTAGAAAGGTCTGGGGGCTTTTAAATAGGCCCTGAAGGGCTCTAGAAGGGTCTGGGGGCTTGTAGATGGGTCCTGGGGGGATCTAGAAGGGTCTGGGGGCTTTTTGAAGGGTCCTGAGGGCCTCTAGAAGGGTCTGGGGGCTTTTAGAAGGGTCCTGGGGGCCTCTAGAAGGGTCTGGGGGCTTTTAGAAGGGTCCTGGGAGGATCCAGATGGGTCTGGGTTCTTTTAGAAGGATCCGGGGAGGGTCTAGAAGGGTCTGGGGTTTTTTAGAAGGGTCCTGTGGGGCTCTAGAAGGGTCTGGGTGCTTTTAGACGGGTCCTGGGGGGCTCTAGACGGGTCTGGGTGCTTTTAGAAGGGTCCTGGGGAGCTCTAGAAGGGTCTGGGGGCTGTCAGAAGAGTCCTGGGTGAAACTAGAAGGGTCTGCAGTCTCTTAGAAGGGTCCTGGGGGGCTCTAGAAGGGTCTGGGGGCATTCAGAAGGGTCCTGGGGGCCTCTAGAGGGGTCTGGCTGCTTTTAGAAAAGTCCAGGGTGGCTCTAGATGGGTCTGGGTGCATTTAGAATGGTCCTGGGGGCCTCTAGAAGGGTCTGGGTGATTTTAAAGGGTCCTGGGGGTCTGTAAATGGGTCTGGATTCTTTTAGAAGGGTCCTGGGGGCCTTTAGAAGGGTCTGGGGGCTTTTAGATGGGTCCTGGGAGGATCCAGATGGGTCTGGATTCTTTTAGAAGGATCCGGGGAGGGTCTAGAAGGGTCTGGGGTTTTTTAGAAGGGTCCTGGGGGGGGTTTGAAAGGTCTGGAGGATTTTAGAAGGATCCGGGGAGGCTCTAGAAGGGTCTGGCGGCTTTTAGAAGGGTCCTGGGGGCCTCTAGAAGGGTCTGGAGGCTTTTAGAAGAGTCCTGGGGGGCTCTAGATGGGTCTGGGGGCATTTAGAATGGTCCTGGGGGGCTCTAGAAGGGTCTGGGGTCTTTCAGAAGTTCCCTGGGGGGCTCTAAAAGGGTCTGGAGGCTTTTAGAACGGTCTGGGGGCTTTTAGAAGGGTCCTGGGAGGATCCAGATGGGTCTGGGTGCTTTTAGAAGGATCCGGGGACGGTCTAGAACGGTCTGGGGGCATTTAGAAGGGTCCTGGGGGGCTCTACAAATGTCTGGAGGATTTTAGAAGGATCCCTGGAGGCTCTAGAAGGGTCTTGCGGCTTTTAGAAGGGTCCTGGGTGCCTCTAGAATGGTCTGGGAGCTTTTATAAGGATACTGGGAGGATCTAGAACGGTCTGGGGGCTTTTAGAAGGGTCCTGGGGGCATCTAGAAGGCTCTGGGTGCTTTTATATGAGTCCTGGGGTGCTCTAGAAGGGTCTGAGGGATTTTAGAAGGGTCCTGATAGGCTATAGAAGATTCTGGGTGCTTTTAGAAGGGTCCTGGGGGGCTCTAGAAGGGTCTGAGAGATTTTAGAAGGGTTCTGGTGGCCTCTAGAAAGGTCTGAGTGCATTTAGATTGGTCCTGGTGGCTTCTAGAAGGGTCTGGGGGCTTTTAGAAGGGATTTGGGGGCATCTAGAAGGCTCTGGGGGCTTTTAGAAGGGTCCTGGGGTGCTCTAGAAGGGTCTGGGGGCTTTTAGAAGGGTCCTGGGAGGCTCTAGAAGGGTCTGGGTGCTTTTAGAAGGATTCGGGGAGGGTCTAGAAGGGTCTGGGGGCTTTTAGAAGGGTCCTGTGGGGCTCTAGAAGGGTCTGGGTTCTTTTAGAAGGGTCCTGGGGGGCTCTAGAAGGTACTGGGTGCTTTTAGAAGGGTCCTGGGGAGGTCTAGAAAGGTCTGGGTGCTGTCAGAAGAGTCCTGGGGGCGTCTAGAAGGGTCTGGAGGCTTTTAGAAGGGTCCTGGGGGGGTCTAGAAGGGCCTGGGGGCATTCAGAAGGGTCCTGGGGGCCTCTAGAATGGTCTGGGGCTTTTAGAAGAGTCCTGGGTGGCTCTAGATGGGTCTGGGGTCATTTAGAATGGTCCTGGGGGGCTCTAGAAGGGTCTGGGGTCTTTCAGAAGGGTCCTGGGAGGCTCTAGAAGGGTCTGGGGGCTTTTAGAAGGGTCCTGGGAACCTCTAGAAGGGTCTGGGTGCTTTTAGAAGGGTCCTGGGAGGATCCAGATGGGTCTGGTTGCTTTTAGAAGGATCCGGGGAGGGTCTAGTAGGGTCTGGGGGCTTTTAGAAGGGTCCTGGGGGGCTCTACAAAGGTCTGGAGTATTTTAGAAGGATCCGGGGAGGCTCTAGAAGGGTCTGGGGACTTTTAGAAGAGTCCTGGGGGCCTCTAGAATGGTCTGGGTTCTTTTAGAAGGATACGGGGAGGATCTAGAAGGGTCTGGGGGCTTTTAGAAGGGTCCTGGGGGGCTTTAGAAGGGTCTGAGGGATTTTAGAATGGTCCTGGGGGCATCTAGAAGGCTCTGGTTGCTTTTATAAGGGTCCTGGGGGGCTCTAGAAGGGTCTGAGGGATTTTAGAAGGGTCCTGGGAGGATCTAGAAGGGTCTGGGTGCTTTTAGAAGGGTCCTGGGGGGCTCTAGAAGGGTCTGAGGGATTTTAGAATGGTCCTGGTGGCCTCTAGAAAGGTCTGGGTGCTTTTAGAATGTTCCTGGGGTCCTCTAGAAGTGTCTGGGGTCATTTAGAAGGGATTTGGTGGGCTCTACAAGGGTCTGGGGGCTTTTAGAAGGGTCCTGGGGTTCTCTAGAAGGGTCTTGGGGCTTTTGGAATGGTCCTGGGTGCCTCTAGAAGGGTCTGGGTGCTTTTAGAAGGGTCCTGGGGGGCTCTAGAAGGATCTGGGAACAGTTAGGAGGGTCCTGAGGGGATGTTGAATGGTCTTAGTGCTTTTAGATGGGTCCTGTAGGGCTAAAAAAGGTTCCTAACCCTATCCATAACCCTAACCCTAACTCTTACTCTAACCCTAACCCTAACCCTAACCCTAACCCTAACCCTAATTCTAACCCTAACCCTAACCCTAACCCTAACCCTAACCCTAACCCTAACCCTAACCCTAACCCTAACCCTAACCCTGCCTCTAACCCCTAGAAGTATCTGGGGGCTTTTAGAATAGTCCTTGAAGGATCTAGGAAGGTCTAGGGTCTCTAAAAATGTTCCTAAGGGGCTCCGGAAGGGTCTGGGGTCTTTTAGAAGGGTCCTCGGTGGCTCTAGAAGGGTCTAGGGTATTGTAGAAGGGTCCTAATGGGGTTTAGTAGGGCCTGGGGGGCTGTATAAGATTTTGGGGGCCTTTATAAGGTTTTGGGGGGCTCTAGAAAGTCCGGGGGATTTGAGAAGCACACTGGGGGCTCTAAAAGGGTCTGGGGGATTTTAGAATGTTCCTGGGGGCTCTAGACGTGTCTGGGTGCTTTTAGAAGGTTCCTGGGGGGCTGTAGAAGGGTCTGGGTGCTTCTAGAGCAAAAATTTTAATTTTGCACATTTGGGGAATTCGCAGGGGTCAGGACACCCAAAGTGCAAAGGATGAGCCTGGCCTGGGAAAAGCACCTGCTGGATCAGGGTGTCTCCCCTGCCAGCTAAGTACAAAGGTCCCAGACCATTCTAGAGCCCCCAAGGACCCTTCCAAAAGCCCCCAGACCCTTCTAGACCCTCCCCGGATCCTTCTAAAAGCACCGAGACGCTTCTAGAGGACCCCAGGACCCTTCTAAAAGACACCAGACCCTTCTAGAGCCCCCCAGGACCCTTCTAAAAGCACCCAGACCCTTCTAGAGCTCCCAGGACCCTTCTAAAATCCCCCAGACCATTCTAGAGGACCCCAGAGCCCCTCTAAAGGTCCCCAGACCCTTCTAG
Organism: Clamator glandarius; assembly: GCA_033459285.1. Taxonomy (NCBI): domain Eukaryota; kingdom Metazoa; phylum Chordata; class Aves; order Cuculiformes; family Cuculidae; genus Clamator; species Clamator glandarius. Next base: position 28,349 of record JAUNZM010000960.1, on the reverse strand, counting down.
AGCCACCCATGACCCTTCCAAAAGCCACCAGACCCTTCTAGAGCCACTAAAGACTCTTCTAAAAGCCCCCAGACCCTTCTAGATCCCCCCAGGACCCAACTAAAAGCCCCCAGACCCTTCTAGAGCCCCCCAGGACCCTTCAAATAGCACCCAGACCCTTCTAGAGCCCCCCCGGACCCTTCTAATAGCACCCAGACCCTTCTAGAGGCCCCCAGGACACTTCTGAAAGCCCCCAGACCCTTCTAGATGCAACCAGGACCATTCTAAAAGCCCCCAGACCCTTCTAGAGCCTCCCAGGACCATTCTAAAAGACCCCAGACCATTCTAGAGCCCCACAGGACCCTTCTAAAACATCCCAGACCGATCTAGAGCCACCTAGGATCCTTCAAAAAGCACCCAGACCCTTCTAGACCGTCCCCGGATCATTCTAAAATACCCCAGACCCTTCTAGAGCCCCCCAGGACCCTTCTAAAAGCTTCCAGACCCTTCTAGAGCCACCCAGGACCCATCTAAAAGCCCCCAGACTATTCTAGAGTCCACCAGGACCCGTCTAAAAGCCCCCAGACCCTTCTAGAAAATACCCGCATCCTTCAAAAAGAACCCAGACCATTCTAGAGCCCCCCAGGACCCTTCTAAAATCCTCCAGACCCTTCTAGAGACCACCAGGACCCTTATAAAAGCACCCAGACCAATCTAGACCCTCCCCGGATCCTTCTAAAAGCCTCCAGACCATTCTAGAGCCTCCCAGGACCCTTCTAAAAGCACCCAGACCCATCTGGATCCTCCCAGGACCCTTCTAAAAGCCCCCAAACACTTCTAGAGGCCCCAGGGCCCCTCTTAATCCCCCCCGTCCCTTCTAGAGCACACCAGGACCCTTCTAAAAGACCCCAGACCCTTCTAGAGCACACCAGGGCCCTTCTAAAATCCCCCAGACCCTTCTAGAGCCCCCCAGCACCCTTCTAAAAGCCCCTAGACCTTTCTAGAGGCCCCCAGGACCCTTCTAAAAGCCTCTAGACCCTTCTAGAGCCACCCAGGACCCTTCTAAAAGCACCCAGACCCTTCTAGAGCCTCCCAGGACCATTCTAAAAGCCCCCAGACCCTTCTAGAGCCCCCAGGACCCTTCTAAAAGACCCGAGACCCTTCTAGAGCCCCCTAGGATCCTTTAAAAAGCACCCAGACCCTTCTAGACCGTCCCCGAATCATTCTAAAAGCCCCCAGACCCTTCTACAGCCCCTCAGGACCCTTCTAAATGCCCCCAGACCATTCTAGTGCCACCCAGGACCCATCTAAAAGCCCCCAGACCCTTCTAGAGGACCCAAGGACTCTTCTAAAAGCCCCCAGACCCTTGTTGAGCCCCCCAGGACCATTCTAAAAGCCCCCAGACCCTTCTAGACCCCCCCAGGACCCTTCTAAAAGCACCCAGACCCTTCTAGACTCCCCCAGGACCATTCTACTAGCCCCCAGACCCTTCTAGACCCTCCCCGGATCCTTCTAAAAGCCCCCAGACACTTCTAGAGACCCCCAGGACCAATCTAAAAGCCCCGAGACCCTTCTACAGCAAACCAGGACCCTTCTAAAAGCACCCAGATCCTTCTAGAGCCCCCCAGGGCCCCTCTTAAGGCACCCCGTCCCTTCTAGAGTACCCCAGGTCCCTTCTAAAAGTACCCAGACCCTTCTAGAGCACCCCAGGACTTTTCTAAAAGCTAGCAGACCCTTCTAGAGCCCCCCCGGACCCTTCTAAAAGCCCCCAGACCCTTCTAGAGGCCCCCAGGACCCTTCTGAAAGCCCCCAGAACCTTCTAGAGACACCCAGGACCATTCTGAAAGCACCCAGACCCTTCTAGAGCACTCCAGGACCCTTCTAAAAGCCCCCAGACCCTTCTAGAGCCCCCCAGGACCTTTCTAAAAGCCCCAGACACTTCTAGAGGCACCCAGGGCCCAATTTAAGACCCCCAGACCCTTCTAGAGGTCCCCAGGACCATTCTATAAGCCCCCAGACCCTTCTAGAGCGCCCCAGGACCCTTCTAAAAGCCCCCAGACCCTTCTAGAAACCCCCAGGACCCTTCTAAATGACCCCAGACCCTTCTAGAGCCCCCCAGGATCCTTCAAAAAATACCCAGACCTTCTAGACCGTCCCCGGATCATTCTAAAAGCACCCAGACCATTATACAGCCCCTCAGGACCCTTCTAAATGCCCCCAGACCCTTCTAGAGCCCCCCAGGACCCTTCAAAAAAGCCCCCAGAACCTTCTAGACCCTCCCCGGACCCTTCTAAAAGCCCCCAGACCCTTCTAGAGCACCCCTGGACCCTTCTGAAAGCCCCCAGACACTTCTAGAGCCCCCCCGGACCCTTCTAAAAGTCCCCAGACCCTTCTAGAGCACCCCAGGACCCTTCTAAAAGCCCCCAGACCCTTCTAGAGCACCCCCGGACACTTCTAAAAGCCCCTAGACCCTTCTAGAGGCCCTCAGGACCCTTCTGAAAGCCCCCAGAACCTTCTAGAGCATCACAGGACCATTCTAAAAGCACCCAGACCCTTCTAGAGCCCCCCAGGACCATTCTAAAAGCCGCCAGACCCTTCTAGAGACCCCCAGGACCTTTCTGAAAGCCCCCAGACCCTTCTAGAGCCCCCCAGGACCCTTCTAAAATCCCCCAGACCCTTCTAGAGCATCCCAGGACCCTTCTAAAAGACCCCAGACCCTTCTAGAGTCTCCCAGGACCCTTCTAAAAGCCCCCAGACCCTTCTAGAGGCCCCCAGGACCCTTCTAAAAGCCCCCAGACCCTTCTAGAGCCACCCATCACCCTTCTAAAAGCACCCAGACCCTTCTAGAGCCTCCCAGGACCCTTCTAAAAGCCCCCAGACCCTTCTAGAGACCCCCAGGACACTTCTTAAAGCACCCAGAACCTTCTAGAGCACCCCAGGACCCTTCTAAAAGCCCCCAGACCCTTCTACATCACCCAAGGACCTTTCTAAAAGCACCCAGACCCTTCTAGAACACCCCAGGACCCTTCTAAAAGTCCCCAGACCCTTCTAGAGCCCCCGAGGACAATTCTACAACTCCCAGACCATTTTAGAGCCCCCCAGGACCCTTCTAAAAGCCCCCAGACCCTTGTAGAGGCCCCCAGGACCCTTCTAAAAGCACCCACACCCTTCTAGAGCCCCCCAGGACATTTCTAAAAGCCCCCAGACCCTTCTAGAGGCCCTCAGGACCCTTCTAAAAGCACCCACACCCTTCTAGAGCCCCCCAGGACCCTTCTACAAGCCCCCAGACCCTTCTAGAGCCCCCCAGGACCCATTTAAAAGCCCCCAGACCTTTCTAGAGGCCCCCAGGACCCGTCTAAAAGACTCTAGACCCTTCTAGAGCCCCCCAGGACCTTTCTAAAAGCACCCAGACCCTTCTAGAGGCTCCCCGGACCCTTATAAAAGCAAACAGTGCCTTCTAGAGACTCCCAGGACCCTTCTAAAAGCCCCCAGACCCTTCTAGAGCCCCCTAGGATCCATCAAAAAGCCCCCAGACCCTTCTAGAGCCCCTTAGGACCCATCTAAAAGCCCCCAGACCCTTCAAGAGGCCCCCAGGACCCTTCTAAAAGCACCCAGACCCTTCTAGAGACCCCTAGGACTCATCTAAAAGCCCCCAGACCCTTCTAGAGGCCCCAGGACCCTTCTAAAAGACCCCAGACCCTTCTAGACCCTCCCCGGATCTTTCTAAAAGCCCCCAGATCATTCTAGAGCCCCCCAGGACCCTTCTAAAAGTCCCCAGACCCTTCTAGGCCCTCCCCGGATCCTTCTAAAAGACCTCAGACCCTTCTAGATCCTCCCAGTACCCTTCTAAAGCCCCCAGAGCCTTCCGGAGGACTCCAGGACACTTCTAAAAGCACCCAGACCCTTCTGGAGGCCGCCAGGACCCTTCTAAAAGCCCCCAGACCCTTCTAGAGCCCCCCAGGACCCTTCTAAAAGCCCCCAGACCATTCTAGAGGCACCTAGGGCCCCTCTTAAGGCACCCCGTCCATTCTAGAGCACCCCAGGACCCTTCTAAAAGTACCCAGACCCTTCTAGAGGCCCCCAGGGCCCCTCTTAAGGCACCCCGTCCCTTCTAGAGCACCCCAGGACCCATCTAAAAGTCCCCAGACCCTTCTAGAGCAACCCAGGACCATTCTAAAAGCCCCCAGACCCTTCTAGAGCCCACCCCGGACCCTTCTAAAAGCCCCCAGACCCTTCTAGAGGCAAACAGGACCTTTCTGAAAGCCAGCAGAACATTCTAGAGCCCCCCAGGACCCTTAAAAAGGCACCCAGACCCTTCTAGAGCCCCCCAGGATACTTCTAAAAGCCCCCAGACCCTTTTAGAGACCCCCAGGACCCTTCTGAAAGACACCAGAACCTTCTAGAGCCTGCCAGGACCCTTCTAAAAGACCCCAGACCCTTCTAGAGCCTCCCAGGACCCTTCTAAAAGCACCCAGGCCTTTCTAGACCCTCCCCGGATCCTTCTAAATGAACCCAGACCCTCCTAGAGCCCACCAGGACCCCTCTAAAAGCCTCCAGACTATTCTAGAGCCCCCCAGGACCCGTCTAAAAGACCCCAGACCCTTCTAGACCCTCCCCTGATCATTCTAAAAGACCCCAGACCCTTCTAAAACCTCCCAGGACCCTTCTAAAGGAACCCAGACCCTTCTAGACCCTCCCCGGATTATTCTAAAAGCCTCCAGACCCTTCTAGAGGCCCCCAGGACCCTTCTATAAGTCCCCAGACCCCTCTAGAGAACCCCAGGACCCTTCTAAAACACCCCAGACCCTTCTAGAGCCTCCCAGGACCCTTCTAAAAGACCCCAGACCATTCTAGAGCCCCCCCGGACCCCTCCAATAGATCCCAGACCCTTCTAGAGGCCCCCAGGATAATTCTAAAAGCCCCAAGACCATTCTAGAGCCCCCAGGACCCTTCTAAAAGTCCCCAGACCCTTCTAGAGCAACCCAGGACCCTTCTAAAAGCCCCCAGACCCTTCTAGAGCCCCCCCCGGACCCTTCTAAAAGCCCCCAGACCCTTCTAGAGGCAAACAGGACCCTTCTGAAAGCCAGCAGAACATTCTAGAGCCCCCCAGGACCCTTCTAAAGGCACCCAGACCCTTCTAGAGCCCCCCCGGACCCTTCTAAAAGCCCCGAGACCCTTCTACAGCAAACCAGGACCCTTCTAAAAGCCCCCAGATCCTTCTAGAGCCCCCCAGGGCCCCTCTTAAGGCACCCCGTCCCTTCTAGAGTACCCCAGGACCCTTCTAAAAGTACCCAGACCCTTCTAGAGCACCCCAGGACCCTTCTAAAAGCTAGCAGACCCTTCTAGAGCCCCCCCGGACCCTTCTAAAAGCCCCCAGACCCTTCTAGAGGCCCCCTGGACCCTTCTGAAAGCCCCCAGAACCTTCTAGAGACACCCAGGACCCTTCTGAAAGCACCCAGACCCTTCTAGAGCACCCCAGGACCATTCTAAAAGCCCCCAGACCCTTCTAGAGCCCCCCAGGACCTTTCTAAAAGCCCCAGACACTTCTAGAGGCACCCAGGGCCCAATTTAAGACCCCCAGACCCTTCTAGAGGTCCCCAGGACCCTTCTATAAGCACCCAGACCCTTCTAGAGCGCCCCAGGACCCTTCTAAAAGCCCCCAGACCCTTCTAGAGACCCCCAGGACCCTTCTAAAAGACCCCAGACCCTTCTAGAGCCCCCCAGGATCCTTCAAAAAGCACCCAGACCTTCTAGACCGTCCCCGGATCATTCTAAAAGCACCCAGACCATTATACAGCCCCTCAGGACCCTTCTAAATGCCCCCAGACCCTTCTAGAGCCCCCCAGGACCCTTCAAAAAAGCCCCCAGAACCTTCTAGACCCTCCCTGGACCCTTCTAAAAGCCCCCAGACCCTTCTAGAGCACCCCTGGACCCTTCTGAAAGCCCCCAGACACTTCTAGAGCCCCCCCGGACCCTTCTAAAAGTCCCCAGACCCTTCTAGAGCACCCCAGGACCCTTCTAAAAGCCCCCAGACCCTTCTAGAGCCCCCCCGGACACTTCTAAAAGCCCCTAGACCCTTCTAGAGGCCCTCAGGACCCTTCTGAAAGCCCCCAGAACCTTCTAGAGCACCACAGGACCATTCTAAAAGCACCCAGACCCTTCTAGAGCCCCCCAGGACCATTCTAAAGGCCCCCAGACCTTTCTAGACCCTCACCGGATCCTTCTAAAAGCCCCCAGACCCTTCTAGAGGCCCCCAGGACCCTTCTAAAAGCCCCCAGACCATTCTAGAGCCCCCCAGGACCCTTCTAAAGGCCCCCAGACCCTTCTAGACCCTCCCCGGATCATTCTAAAAGCCCCCAGACCCTTCTAGAGCCTCCCAGGACCCTTCTAAAAGCACCCAGACCTTTCTAGACTCTCCCCGGATCCTTCTAAATGAACCCAGACCCTCCTAGAGCCCACCAGGACCCCTCTAAAAGCCTCCAGACTATTCTAGAGCCCCCCAGGACCCGTCTAAAAGACCCCAGACCCTTCTAGACCCTCCCCTGATCATTCTAAAAGACCCCAGACCCTTCTAAAACCTCCCAGGACCCTTCTAAAGGAACCCAGACCCTTCTAGACCCTCCCCGGATTATTCTAAAAGCCTCCAGACCCTTCTAGAGGCCCCCAGGACCCTTCTATAAGTCCCCAGACCCTTCTAGAGAACCCCAGGACCCTTCTAAAAGACCCCAGACCCTTCTAGAGCCTCCCAGGACCCTTCTAAAAGACCCCAGACCATTCTAGAGCCCCCCCGGACCCCTCCAATAGATCCCAGACCCTTCTAGAGGCCCCCAGGATAATTCTAAAAGCCCCAAGACCATTCTAGAGCCCCCAGGACCCTTCTAAAAGTCCCCAGACCCTTCTAGAGCAACCCAGGACCCTTCTAAAAGCCCCCAGACCCTTCTAGAGCCCCCCCCGGACCCTTCTAAAAGCCCCCAGACCCTTCTAGAGTAAAACAGGACCCTTCTGAAAGCCAGCAGAACATTCTAGAGCCCCCCAGGACCCTTCTAAAGGCACCCAGACCCTTCTAGAGCCCCCCAGGACCCTTTTAAAAGCACCCAGACCCTTCTAGAGACACCCAGGACCCTTCTGAAAGCCCCCAGAACCTTCTAGAGCATCCGAGGACCCTTCTAAAAGCCTCCAGACCCTTCTAGAGCATCCGAGGACCCTTCTAAAAGCACCCAGACCCTTCTAGAGCATCCCAGGACCCTTCTAAAAGCCCCCAGACCCTTCTAGAGATCCCCAGGACCCTTCTAAAAGCCCCCAGAACCATCTAGAGCAACCCAGGAGCCTTCTAAAAGCCCCCAGACCCTTCTAGAGCCTCCCAGGACCCTTCTAAAAGTCCCCAGACCCTTCTAGAGGCCCCCAGGACCATTCTAAAGGCACCCAGAACTTTCTAGACCCTCCCCGGTTCCTTCTAAAAGCCCCCAGACGCTTCTAGATGCCCCCAGGACCCTTCTAAAAGCACCCAGACCCTTCTAGAGCCTCCCAGGACCCTTCTAAACGCCCCCAGACCTTTCTAGACTCTCCCCGGATCCTTCTAAATGAACCCGGACCATTCTAGAGCCTCCCATGACCCTTCTAAAAGCCTCCAGACCCTTCTAGAGCCCCCCAGGACCCGTCTAAAAGCCCCCAGACCCTTCAAGACCCTCCCCTGATCATTCTAAAAGACCCCATACCCTTCTAAAAGCTCCCAGGACCCTTCTAAAGTAACCCAGACCCTTCTAGACCCTCCCCGGATTATTCTAAAAGCCTCCAGACCCATCTAGAGGCCCCCTGGAACCTTCTATAAGTCCCCAGACCCTTCTAGAGAACCCCAGGACCCTTCTAAAAGTCCCCAGACCCTTCTAGAGCATCCCAGGACCCATATAAAAGCCCCCAGACCCATCTAGAGAAACCCAGGACCCTTCTAAAAGCCCCCAGACCCTTCTAGAGCACCCCAGGACCCTTCTAAAAGTCCCCAGACCCTTCTAGAGCCCCCCAGGACCCTTCTAAAAGCGTCCAGACCCTTCTAGAGCCCCCCCGGACCATTCTAAAAGACCCCAGACCCTTCTAGAGGCCCCCAGGACCCTTCTGAAAGCCAGCAGATCATTCTTGAGCCCCCCAGGACCCTTCTAAAGGCACCCAGACCCTTCTAGAGCACCCTAGGACCCTTCTAAAAGACCGCAGACCCTTCTAGAGCCCCCTAGTATCCTTCAAAAAGCACCCAGACCTTCTAGACCGTCCCCGGATCATTCTAAAAGCCCCCAGACCCTTATACAGCCCCTCAGGACCCTTCTAAATGCCCCCAGACCCTTCTAGAGCCCCCTAGGATCCTTCAAAAAGCACCCAGACCTTTCTAGACCGTCCCCGGATCATTCTAAAAGCCCCCAGACCCTTCTAGAGCCACCCAGGATCATTCTAAAAGGCCCCAGACCCTTCTAGAGCCCCCTAGGACCTATCTAAAAGCCCCCAGACCCTTCTAGACCCTCCCCGGATCCTTCTAAAAGCCCCCAGACCCTTCTAGAGCCACCTAGGATCCTTCAAAAAAGCCCCCAGACCCTTCTAGAGCCCCCCAGGACCCTTCTAAAAGCACCCAGACCCTTCTAGAGCATTCCAGGACCCTTCTAAAAGACCCCAGACCCTTCTAGAGCCTCCCAGGACCCTTCTAAAAGCCCCCAGACCCTTCTAGAGACACCCAGGACCCTTCTAAAAGCACCCAGACCATTCTAGAGCACCCCAGGACCCTTCTACAAGCCCCCAGACCCTTCTAGATCCCCCCAGGACCCTTCTAAAAGCCCCCAGACCATTCTAGAACACCCCAGGACCCTTCTAAAAGCTCCCAGACCCTTCTAGAGCAACCGAGGACCCATCTACATTCCCCCACACCCTTCTAGAGCCCCCCAGGACCCTTCTAAAAGCCCCCAGACCCTTCTAGAGGCCCTCAGGACCCTTCTAAAAGCACCCACACCCTTCTAGAGCCCCCCAGGACCCTTCTACAAGCCCCCAGACCCTTCTAGAGCCCCCCAAGACCCATTTAAAAGCCCCCAGACCTTTCTAGAGGCCTCCAGGACCCGTCTAAAAGACTGGAGACCCTTTTAGAGCCCCCCAGGACCTTTCTAAAAGCACCCAGACCCTTCTAGATGCTCCCCGGACCCTTATAAAAGCACCCAGTGCCTTCTGGAGACTCCCAGGACCCTTCTAAAAGCCCCCAGACCCTTCTAGAGCCACCTAGGATCCATCAAAAAGCCCCCAGACCCTTCTAGAGCCCCTTAGGACCCATCTAAAAGACCCCAGACCCTTCTAGAGGCACCAGGACCATTCTAAAAGGCCCCAGACCCTTCTAGACCCTCCCCGGATCCTTCTAAAAGCACCCAGACCTTTCTAGAGCCACCCAGGACCCTTCTAAATGCACCCAGACCCTTCTAGAGCCCCCCAGGACCCTTCTAAAAGTCCCCAGACCCTTCTAGACCCTCCCCGGATCTTTCTAAAAGCCCCCAGACCCTTCTAGAGCCTCCCAGGACCCTTCTAAAGCCCCCAGAGCCTTCAGGAGGACTCCAGGACCCTTCTAAAAGCACCCAGACCCTTCTAGAGGCCGCCAGGATCCTTCTAAAAGCCCCCAGACCCTTCTAGAGCCCCCCAGGACATTTCTAAAAGACCCCAGACCCTTCTAGAGGCACCTAGGGCCCCTCTTAAGGTACCCCGTCCATTCTAGAGCACCCCAGGACCCTTCTAAAAGTCCCCAGACACTTCTAGAGGCCCCAGGGCCCCTCTTAAGGCACCCCGTCCATTCTAGAGCACCCCAGGACCCATCTAAAAGTCCCCAGACCTTTCTAGAGGACCCCAGGACCATTCTAAAAGCCCCCAGACCCTTCTAGAGCCCACCCCGGACCCTTCTAAAAGCCCCCAGACCCTTCTAGAGGCAAACAGGACCTTTCTGAAAGCCAGCAGAACATTCTAGAGCCCCCCAGGACCCTTAAAAAGGCACCCAGACCCTTCTAGAGCCCCCCAGGACCCTTCTAAAAGCCCCCAGACCCTTTTAGATACCCCCAGGACCCTTCTGAAAGCCACCAGAACCTTCTAGAGCCCGCCAGGACCCTTCTAAAAGACCCCAGACCCTTCTAGAGCATTCGAGGACCCTTCTAAAAGCACCCAGACCCTTCTAGAGCATCCCAAGACCCTTCTAAAAGCCCCCAGACCCTTCTAGAGACACCCAGGACCCTTCTAAAAGCCCCCAGAACCCTCTAGAGCCACCCAGGACACTTCTAAAAGCCCCCAGACCCTTCTAGAGCCTCCCAGGACCATTCTAAAGACACCCAGACCCTTCTAGACCCTCCCCGGATCATTCTAAAAGCCCCCAGACCATTCTAGAGCCCCCCAGGACCCTTCTAAAGGCCCCCAGACCCTTCTAGACCCTCCCCGGATCATTCTAAAAGCCCCCAGACCCTTCTAGAGCCTCCCAGGACACTTCTTAAAGCCCCCAGACCTTTCTAGACCCTCCCCGGATCCTTCTAAATGAACCCAGACCCTTCTAGAGCCCACCAGGACCCCTCTAAAAGCCTCCAGACACTTCTAGAGCCCCCCAGGACCCGTCTAAAAGACCCCAGACCCTTCTAGACCCTCCCCTGATCATTCTAAAAGACCCCAGACCCTTCTAAAACCTCCCAGGACCCTTCTAAAGGAACCCAGACCCTTCTAGACCCTCCCCGGATTATTCTAAAAGCCTCCAGACCCTTCTAGAGGCCCCCAGGACCCTTCTATAAGTCCCCAGACCCTTCTAGAGAACCCCAGGACCCTTCTAAAAGACCCCAGACCCTTCTAGAGCCTCCCAGGACCCTTCTAAAAGACCCCAGACCATTCTAGAGCCCCCCCGGACCCCTCCAATAATCAAAGACCCTTCTAGAGGCACCCAGGTTAATTCTAAAAGCCCCCAGACCCTTCTAGAGCCCCCCAGGACCCTTCTAAAAGTCCCCAGACCCTTCTAGAGCCCCCCCCGGACCTTTCTAAAAGCCACCAGACCCTTCTAGAAGCAAACAGGACCCTTCTGAAAGCCAGCAGAACATTCTAGAGCCCCCCAGGACTCTTCTAAAGGCACCCAGACCCTTCTAGAGCCCCCCAGGACCATTCTAAAAGTCCCCAGACCCTTCTAGACCCTCCCCGTATCCTTCTAAAAGATCCCAGACCATTCTAGAGACTCCCAGGACCCTTCTAAAGCCCCCAGACCCTTCTAGAGCCCCCCCGGACCCTTCTAAAAGCCCCCTGACCCTTCTAGAGGCACCTAGGGCCCCTCTTAAGGCACCCCGTCCATTCTAGGGCACCCCAGGACCCATCTAAAAGTCCCCAGACCCTTCTAGAGCACCCCAGGACCATTCTAAAAGCCCCCAGACCCTTCTAGAGCCCACCCCGGACCCTTCTAAAAGACCCCAGACCCTTCTAGAGGCACCCAGGACCCTTCTGAAAGCCAGCAGAACATTCTAGAGCCCCCCAGGACCCTTCTAAAAGCCCCCAGACCCTTCTAGAGCCTCCCAGGTCCCTTCTAAACGTCCCCAGACCCTTCTAGAGCCCCCCAGGACCATTCTAAAGGCCCCCAGACCTATCTAGACCCTCCCCGGATCCTTCTAAAAGCCCCCAGACCCTTCTAGAGCCCCCCAGGACCTATCTAAAAGCCTCCAGACCCTTCTAGAGCCCCCCAGGACCCGTCTAAAAGACCCCAGACCTTTCTAGACCCTCCCCTGATCATTCAAAAAGACCCCCGACCCTTCTAAAACCTCCCAGGACCCTTCTAAAGGAACCCAGACCCTTCTAGACCCTCCCCGGATTATTCTAAAAGCCTCCAGACCCTTCTAGAGGCCCCCAGGAACCTTCTATAAGTCCCCAGACCCTTCTAGAGAACCCCAGGACCCTTCTAAAAGCCCCCAGACCCTTCTAGAGCCTCCCAGGACCCTTCTAAAAGCCCCCAGACCACTCTAGAGCCCCCCCGAACCCCACTAATAAATCTCAGACCCTTCTAGAAGCCCCCAGGTTAATTCTAAAAGCCCCCAGACCCTTCTAGAGCCCCCCAGGACCCTTCTAAAAGCACCCAGACCCTTCTAGAGACACCCAGGACCCTTCTGAAAGCCCCCAGAACCTTCTAGAGCCCCACAGGACCCTTCAAAAAGCCCCCAGACCCTTTCTGGAGCATCCGAGGACCCTTCTAAAAGCACCCAGAACCTTCTAGAGACACCCAGGACCCTTCTAAATGTACCCAGACCCTTCTAGAGCATCCCAGGACCCTTCTAAATGCCCCCAGACCCTTCTAGAGCCTCCCAGGACCCTTCTAAAAGCACCCAGACCTTTCTAGACCCTCCCCGGATCCTTCTAAATGAACCCAGACCCTTCTAGAGCCTCCCAGGACCCTTCTAAAAGCCTCCAGACCCTTCTAGAGCCCCCCAGGACCCTTCTAAAAGACCCCAGACCCTTCTAGACCCTCCCCTGATCATTCTAAAAGACCCCAGACGCTTTTAAATGCTCCCAGGACCCTTCTAAATGAATCCAGACCCTTCTAGACCCTCCCCGGATTATTCTAAAAGCCTCCAGACCCTTCTAGAGGCCCCCAGGAACCTTCTATAAGTCCCCAGACCCTTCTAGAGAACCCCAGGACCCTTCTAAAAGCCCCCAGACCCTTCTAGAGCATCCCAATACCGTTCTAAAAGACCCCAGACCCTTCTAGAGCATCCGAGGACCCTTCTAAAAGCACCCAGACCCTTCTAGAGCATCCCAGGACCCTTCTAAAAGACCCCAGATCCTTCTAGAGACACCCAGGTCCCTTCTAAAAGCCCCCAGAACCCTCTAGAGCCACCCAGGACCCTTCTAAAAGCCTCCAGACCCTTCTAGAGGCCCCCAGGACCCTTCTATAAGTCCACAGACCTTTCTAGAGAAACCCTGGACCCTTCGAAAAGACCCCAGACCTTTCTAGAGAAACCCAGGACCCTTCTAAAAGACCCCAGACCATTCTAGAGCCCCCCCGGACCCCTCTAATAGATCAAAGACCCTTCTAGAGGCACCCAGGATAATTCTAAAAGCACCCAGACCATTCTAGAGCCCCCCAGGACCCTTCTAAAAGTCCCCAGACCCTTCTAGAGCAACCCAGGACCCTTCTAAAAGCCCCCAGACCCTTCTAGAGCCCCCCCCGGACCCTTCTAAAAGCCCCCAGACCCTTCTAGAGGCAAACAGGACCCTTCTGAAAGCCAGCAGAACATTCTAGAGCCCCCCAGGACCCTTCTAAAGGCACCCAGACCCTTCTAGAGCCCGCCAGGACCATTCTAAAAGTCCCCAGACCCTTCTAGACCCTCCCCGGATCCTTCTAAAAGACCCCAGACCCTTCTAGAGCCTCCCAGGACCCTTCTAAAGCCCCCAGAGCCTTCCGGAGGATTCCAGGACCCTTCTAAAAGCACCCAGACCCTTCTAGAGGCCGCCAGGACCCTTCTAAAAGCCCCCAGACCCTTCTAGAGCTCCCCCGGACCCTTCTAAAAGCCCCCAGACCCTTCTAGATGCCCCCAGGACCCTTCTGAAAGCCAGCAGAACATTCTAGAGCCCACCAGGACCCTTCTAAAGGCACCCAGACCCTTCTAGAGCCCCCCAGGACCCTTCTAAAAGCACCCAGACCCTTCTAGAGCCCCACAGGACCCTTCTAAAAGACCCCAGACCCTTCTAGAGCATCCCAGGACCCTTCTAAAAGCACCCAGACCCTTCTAGAGCCCCCCAGGACCCTTCTAAAAGCACCCAGACCCTTCTAGAGCCCCACAGGACCCTTCTAAAAGACCCCAGACCCTTCTAGAGCCTCCCAGGTCCCTTCTAAACGTCCCCAGACCTTCTAGAGCCCCACAGGACCATTCTAAAGGCCCCCAGACCTTTCTAGACTCTCCCCGGATCCTTCTAAAAGCCCCCAGACCCTTCTAGAGGCCCCCAGGACCCTTCTAAAAGCCCCCAGACCATTCTAGAGCCCCCCAGGACCCTTCTAAAGGCCCCCAGACCCTTCTAGACCCTCACCGGATCATTCTAAAAGCCCCCAGACCCTTCTAGAGCCTCCCAGGACCCTTCTAAAAGCCCCCAGACCATTCTAGACCCTCCCCGGAACCTTCTAAATGAACCCAGACCCTTCTAGAGCCCACCAGGACCCCTCTAAAAGCCTCCAGACCATTCTAGAGCCCCCCAGGACTCGTCTAAAAGACCCCAGACCCTTCTAGACCCTCCCCTGATCATTCAAAAAGACCCCAGACCCTTCTAAAACCTCCCAGGACCCTTCTAAAGGAACACAGACCCTTCTAGACCCTCCCCGGATTATTCTAAAAGCCTCCAGACCCTTCTAGAGGACACCAGGACCCTTCTATAAGTCCCCAGACCCTTCTAGAGAACCCCAGGACCCTTCTAAAAGACACCAGACCTTTCTAGAGCCTCCCAGGACCCTTCTAAAAGCCCAAAGACCATTCTAGAGCCCCCCCGATCCCCTCTAATAGATCCCAGACCCTTCTAGAAGCCCCCAGGTTAATTCTAAAAGCCCCCAGACCCTTCTAGAGCCCCCCAGGACCCTTCTAAAAGCACCCAGACCCTTCTAGAGGCCCCCAGGAACCTTCTATAAGTCCCCAGACCCTTCTAGAGAACCCCAGGACCCTTCTAAAAGCCCCCAGACCCTTCTAGAGCATCCCAGGACCATTCTAAAAGCCCCCAGACCCTTCTAGAGCACGCCAGGACCCTTCTAAAAGTCCCCAGACCCTTCTAGAGCAACCCAGGACCCTTCTAAAAGCCCCCAGAACCTTCTAGAGCCCCCCCCTGACCATTCTAAAAGACCCCAGACCCTTTTAGAGGCCACCAGGACCCTTCTGAAAGCCAGCAGATCATTCAAGAGCCCCCCAGGACCCTTCTAAAGGCACCCAGACCCTTCTAGAGCCCCCCAGGACCCTTCTAAAAGCCCCCAGACCCTTCTAGAGCACCCCAGGACCCTTCTAAAAGTCCCCAGACCCTTCTAGAGCATCCGAGGACACTTCTAAAAGCACCCAGACCATTCTAGAGCATCCCAGGACCCTTCTAAAACCTCGTAGACCCTTCTAGAGCCCCCCAGGACCCTTATAAATGCCCCCAGACACTTCTAGAGCCTCCCAGGACCCTTCTAAAAGCCCCCAGACCCTTCTAGAGGCCCCCAGGACCAATCTAAAGGCACCCAGACCATTCTAGAGCCCCCCAGGACCCTTCTAAAGGATCCCAGACCCTTCTAGACCCTCCCAGGACCCTTCTAAAAGCCAACAGACCCTTCTAGAGCCTCCCAGGACCCTTCTAAATGCCCCCAGACCTTTCTAGACCCTCCCCGGATCCTTCTAAATGAACCCAGACCCTTCTAGAGCCCACCAGGACCCATCTAAAAGCCTCCAGACACTTCTAGAGCCCCCCAGGACCCGTCTAAAAGACCCCAGACCCTTCTAGACCCTCCCCTGATCATTCTAAAAGACCCCAGACCCTTCTAAAACCTCCCAGGACCCTTCTAAAGGAACCCAGACCCTTCTAGACCCTCCCCGGATTATTCTAAAAGCCTCCAGACCCTTCTAGAGGCCCCCAGGACCCTTCTATAAGTCCCCAGACCCTTCTAGAGAACCCCAGGACCCTTCTAAAAGACCCCAGTCCCTTCTAGAGCCTCCCAGGACCATTCTAAAAGCCCCCAGACCATTCTAGAGCCCTACCGAACCCCTCTAATATATCCCAGACCCTTCTAGAGGCACCCAGGTTAATTATAAAAGCCCCCAGACCCTTCTAGAGCCCCCCAGGACCCTTCTAAAAGTCCCCAGACCCTTCTAGAGCAACCCAGGACCCTTCTAAAAGCCCCCAGACCATTCTAGAGCCCCCCCGGACCCTTCTAAAAGCCTCCAGACCCTTCTAGAGGCCCCCAGGATACTTCTATATGTCCCCAGACCCTTCTAGAGAACCCCAGGACCCTTCTAAAAGACCCCAGACCCTTCTAGATCCTCCCAGGACCCTGCTAAAAGCCCCCAGACCATTCTAGAGACCCCCGGACCCCTCTAATATATCCCAGACCCTTCTAGAGGCACCCAGGTTAATTCTAAAAGCCCCCAGACCCTTCTAGAGCCCCCAGGACCCTTCTATAAGTCCCCAGACCCTTCTAGAGCAACCCAGGACCCTTCTAAAAGCCCCCAGACCCTTCTAGACCCCCCCCGGACCCTTCTAAAAGCCCCCAGACCCTTCTAGAGGCAAACAGGACCCTTCTGAAAGCCAGCAGAACATTCTAGAGCCGCCCAGGACCCTTCTAAAGGCACCCAGACCCTTCTAGAGCCCCCCAGGACCCTTCTAAAAGCCCCCAGACCATTCTAGAGGCACCTAGGGCCCCTCTTAAGGCACCCTGTCCATTCTAGAGCACCCCAGGAGCATTCTAAAAGTCCCCAGACCCTTCTAGAAGCTCCCAGGGCCCCTCTTAAGGCACCCCGTCCCATCTAGAGCACCCCAGGACCCATCTAAAAGTCCCCAGACCCTTCTAGAGCACACCAGGACCCTTCTAAAAGCCCCCAGACCCTTCTAGAGGCAAACAGGACCCTTCTGAAAGCCAGTAGAACATTCTAGAGCCCCCCAGGACCCTTCTAAAGGAACCCAGACCCTTCTAGAGCCCCCCAGGACCATTCTGAAAGCCACCAGAACATTCTAGAGCATCCGAGGACCCTTCTAAAAGCACCCAGACCCTTCTAGAGACACCCAGGACCCTTTTAAAATCCCCCAGAACCCTCTAGAGCCACCCAGGACCCTTCTAAAAGCCCCCAGACCCTTCTAGAGACACCCAGGACCCTTCTAAAATCCCCCAGAACCCTCTAGAGTCACCCAGGACCCTTCTAAAAGCCCCCAGACCCTTCTAGAGGCCCCCAGGACACTTCTATATGTCCCCAGACCCTTCTAAAGAACCCCAGGACCCTTATAAAAGACCCCAGACCCTTCTAGAGCCTCCCAGGACCCTTCTAAAAGCCCCCAGACCATTCTAGAACTCCCCCGGACCCCTCTAATATATCCCAGACCCTTCTAGAGGCACCCAGGTTAATTCTAAAAGCCCCCAGACCCTTCTAGAGCCCCCCAGGACCCTTCTATAAGTCCCCAGACCCTTCTAGAGCAACCCAGGACCCTTCTAAAAGCCCCCAGACCCTTCTAGAGCCCCCCCCGACCCTTCTAAAAGCCCCCAGACCCTTCTAGAGGCAAACAGGACCCTTCTGAAAGCCAGCAGAACATTCTAGAGCCGCCCAGTACCCTTCTAAAGGCACCCAGACCCTTCTAGAGCCCCCCAGGACCCTTCTAAAAGCCCCCAGACCCTTCTAGAGGCACCTAGGGCCCCTCTTAAGGCACCCCGTCCATTCTAGAGCACCCCAGGACCCTTCTAAAAGTCCCCAGACCCTTCTAGAGGCCCCCAGGGCCCCTCTTAAGGCACCCCGTCCCATCTAGAGCAACCCAGGACCCATCTAAAAGTCCCCAGACCCTACTAGAGCACCCCAGGACCATTCTAAAAGCCCCCAGACCCTTCTAGAGCCCACCCCGGACCCTTCTAAAAGCCCCCAGACCCTTCTAGAGGCCCCCAGGACCCTTCTGAAAGCCAGCAGAACAATCTAGTGCCCCCCAGGACCCGTTCTAAAGGCACCCAGACCCTTCTAGAGCCCCCCTGGACCCTTCTGAAAGCCACCAGAACCTTCTAGAGCATCCGAGGACCCTTCTAAAAGCACCCAGACCCTTCTAGAGCATCCCAGGACCCTTCTAAAAGCCCCCAGACCCTTCTAGAGACAACCAGGACCCTTCTAAAATCCCCCAGAACCCTCTAGAGCCACCCAGGACCCTTCTAAAAGCCCCCAGACCCTTCTAGAGCCTCCCAGGACCCTTCTAAAAGCACCCAGAACCTTCTAGAGCCCCCCAGGACCATTCTAAAGGCCCCCAGACCTTTCTAGACCCTCCCCGGATCCTTCTAAAAGGCCCCAGACCCTTCTAGAGGCCCCCAGGACCCTTCTAAAAGCCCCCAGACCATTCTAGAGGCCCCCCGGACCCTTCTAAAAGCCCCCAGACCCTTCTAGAGGCACCTAGGGCCCCTCTTAAGGCACCCCGTCCATTCTAGAGCACCCCAGAACCCTTCTAAAAGTCCACAGACCCTTCTAGAGCCTCCCGGGTCCCTTCTAAACGTCCCCAGACCCTTCTAGAGCCCCCCAGGACCATTCTAATGGCCCCCAGACCTTTCTAGACCCTCCCTGGATCCTTCTAAAAGCCCCCAGACCCCTCTAGAGGCCCCCAGGACCCTTCTAAAAGCCCCCAGACCATTCTAGAGCCCCCCAGGACCCTTCTAAAGGCCCCCAGACCCTTCTAGAGCCTCCCAGGACCCTTCTAAACGCCCCCAGACCATTCTAGACCCTCCCCGGACTCTTCTAAATGAACCCAGACCCTTCTAGAGCCCCCCCGGACCCTTCTAAAAGACCCCAGACCCTTCTAGACCCTCCCCTGATCATTCTAAAAGACCCCAGACCCTTCTAAAACCTCCCAGGACCCTTCTAAAGGAACCCAGACCCTTCTAGACCCTCCCCGGATTATTCTAAAAGCCTCCAGACCCTTCTAGAGGCCCCCAGGACCCTTCTATATGTCCCCAGACCCTTCTAGAGAAACCCAGGACCCTTCTAAAAGACCCCAAACCCTTCTAGAGCCTCCCAGGACCTTTCTAAAAGCCCCCAGACCATTCTAGAGCCCCCCCGAACCCCTCTAATAGATCCCAGACCCTTCTAGAAGCCCCCAGGTTAATTCTAAAAGCCCCCAGACCCTTCTAGAGACACCCAGGACCCTTCTGAAAGCCCCCAGAACCTTCTAGAGCCCCCCAGGACCCTTCAAAAAGCCCCCAGACCCTTTCTGGAGCATCCGAGGACCCTTCTAAAAGCACCCAGAACCTTCTAGAGACACCCAGGACCTGTATAAAGGCACCCAGACCCTTCTAGAGCATCCCAGGACCCTTCTAAATGCCCCCAGACCCTTCTAGAGCCCCCCAGGACCCTTCTAAATGCCCCCAGACCCTTCTAGAGCCCCCCAGGACCCTTCTAAAAGCACCCAGACCCTTCTAGAGCACCCCAGGACCCTTCTAAAACCTCGTAGACCCTTCTAGAGCCCCCCAGGACCCTTCTAAAGGCACCCAGACCCTTCTAGACCCTCCCCGGATCATTCTAAAAGCCCCCAGACCCTTCTAGAGCATCCGAGGACCCTTCTAAAAGCACCCAGACCCTTCTAGAGGCCCCCAGGACCCTTCTAAAAGCCCCCAGACCATTATAGAGCATCCCAGGACCCTTCTAAAGGCACCCAGACCCTTCTAGACCCTCCCCGGATCATTCTAAAAGCCCCCAGACCCTTCTAGAGCCTCCCAGGACCCTTCTAAAAGCCCCCAGACCTTTCTAGACCCTCCCCGTATCCTTCTAAATGAACCCAGACCCTCCTAGAGCCCCCCAGGACCCCTCTAAAAGCCTCCAGACCCTTCTGGAGCCCCCCAGGACCTGTCTAAAAGTCCCCAGACACTTCTAGAGCACCCCAGGACCCTTCTAAAAGTCCCCAGACCCTTCTAGAGCACCCCAGAACCCTTCTAAAAGCCCCCAGACCCTTCTAGAGCCTCCCAGGACCCTTCTAAAAGCCCCCAGACCCTTCTAGAGCACCCCAGGACCCTTCTGTAAACCAGCAGATCATTCTAGAGCCCCCCAGGACCCTTCTAAAGGCACCCAGACCCTTCTAGAGCCCCCCAGGACGTTTCTAAAAGCTCCCAGACCCTTCTAGAGACCCCCAGGACCCTTATAAAAGCCCCCAGAACCCTCTAGAGCCACCCAGGACCCTTCTAAAAGACCCCAGACCCTTCTAGAGGCCCCCAGGACCCTTCTAAAAGCCCCCAGACCATTATAGAGCATCCCAGGACCCTTCTAAAGGCACCCAGACCCTTCTAGACCCTCCCCGGATCATTCTAAAAGCCCCCAGACCCTTCTAGAGCCCCCCAGGACCATTCTAAAGGCCCCCAGACCTTTCTAAACCCTCCCCGGATCATTCTAAAAGCCACCAGACCCTTCTAGAGGCCCCCAGGACCCTTCTAAAAGCCCCCAGCCCATTCTAGAGCCCCCCAGGACCCTTCTAAAGGCCCCCAGACCCTTCTAGACCCTCCCCGGTTCATTCTAAAAGCCCCCAGACCTTTCTAGAGCACCCCAGGACCATTCTAAAAGCCCCCAGACCCTTCTAGAGCCCACCCCGGACCCTTCTAAAAGCCCCCAGACCCTTCTAGAGGCCCCCAGGACCCTTCTGAAACCCAGCAGAACATTCTAGAGCCCCCCAGGACCCTTCTAAAGGCACCCAGACCCTTCTAGAGCCCCCCAGGACCCTTCTAAAAGCACCCAGACCCTTCTAGAGCCCCACAGGACCCTTCTAAAAGACCTCAGACCCTTCTAGAGCATCCCAGGACCCTTCTAAAAGCCCCCAGACCCTTCTAGAGACAACCAGGACCCTTCTAAAAGCTCCCAGAAAACTCTAGAGCCACCCAGGACCCTTCTAAAAGCCCCCAGACCCTTCTAGATCCTCCCGGGTCCCTTCTAAACGTCCCTAGACCCTTCTAGAGCCCCCCAGTACCATTCTAAAGGACCCCAGACCTTTCTAGACCCTCCCCGGATCCTTCTAAAAGCCCCCAGACCCCTCTAGAAGCACCCAGGACCCTTCTAAAAGCCCCCAGACCATTCTAGAGCCCCCCAGGACCCTTCTAAAGGCCCCCAGACCCTTCTAGAGCCTCCCAGGACCCTTCTAAACGCCCCCAGACCACTCTAAACCCTATCCGGACTCTTCTAAATGAACCCAGACCCTTCTAGAGCCCCCCAGGACCCGTCTAAAAGACCCCAGACCCTTCTAGACCCTCCCCTGATCATTCAAAAAGACCCCAGACCCTTCTAAAACCTCCCAGGACCCTTCTAAAGGAACCCAGACCCTTCTAGACCCTCCCCGGATTATTCTAAAAGCGTCCAGACCCTTCTAGAGGCCCCCAGGACCCTTCTATAAGTCCCCAGACCCTTCTAGAGAACCCCAGGACCCTTCTAAAAGACCCCAAACCCTTCTAGAGCCTCCCAGGACCCTTCTAAAAGCCCCCTGACCATTCTAGAGCCCCCCCGATCCCCTCTAATTGATCCCAGACCCTTCTAGAAGCCCCCAGGTTAATTCTAAAAGCCCCCAGACCCTTCTAGAGACACCCAGGACCCTTCTGAAAGCCCCCAGAACCTTCTAGAGCCCCCCAGGACCCTTCAAAAAGCCCCCAGACCCTTTCTGGAGCATCCGAGGACCCTTCTAAAAGCACCCAGAACCTTCTAGAGACACCCAGGACCCTTCTAAATGCCCCCAGACCCTTCTAGAGCCCCCCAGGACCCTTCTAAAAGACCCCAGACCTTTCTAGACCCTCCCCGGATCCTTCTAAATGAACCCAGACCCTTCTAGAGCTTCCCAGGACCCTTCTAAATGCCTCCAGACCCTTCTAGTGCCCCCCAGGACCCGTCTAAAAGCCCCCAGACCCTTCTAGACCCTCCCCTGATCATTCTAAAAGACCCCAGACCCTTCTAAAACCTCCCAGGACCCTTCTAAAGGAACCCAGACCCTTCTAGACCCTCCCCGGATTATTCTAAAAGCCTCCAGACCTTTCTAGAGGCCCCCAGGAACCTTCTATAAGTCCCCAGACCCTTCTAGAGAACCCCAGGACCCTTCTAAAAGCCCCCAGACCCTTGTAGAGCACCCCAGGACCCTTCTAAAAGTCCCCAGACCCTTCTAGAGCAACCCAGGACTCTTCTAAAAGCCCCCAGAACCTTCTAGAGCCCCCACCTTACCATTCTAAAAGCCCCCAGACCCTTCTAGAGGACCCCAGGACCCTTCTGAAAGCCAGCAGATCATTCTAGAGCCCCCAGGACCCTTCTAAAGGCACCCAGACCCTTCTAGAGCCCCCAGGACCCTTCTAAAAGCCCCCAGACCCTTCTAGAGCACCCCAGGACCCTTCTAAAAGTCCCCAGACCCTTCTAGAGCATCCGAGGACCCTTCTAAAAGCAACCAGACCATTCTAGAGCATCCCAGGACCCTTCTAAAACCTCGTAGACCCTTCTAGAGCCCCCCAGGACCCTTCTAAAGGCACCCAGACCCTTCTAGACCCTCCCCGGATCATTCTAAAAGCCCCCAGACCCTTCTAGAGCCCACCCCGGACCCTTCTAAAAGCCCCCAGACCTTCTAGAGGCCCCCAGGACCCTTCTGAAAGCCAGCAGAACATTCTAGAGCCCCCCAGGACGCTTCTAAAGGCACCCAGACCCTACTAGAGCCCCCCAGGACCCATCTAAAAGCACCCAGACCCTTCTAGAGCCCCACAGAACCTTTCTAAAAGACCCCAGACCCTTCTAGAGCATCCCAGGACCCTTCTAAAAGCCCCCAGACCCTTCTAGAGGCCCCCAGGACCCTTCTAAAAGCCCCCAGACCATTCTAGAGCCCCCCAGGACCATTATAAAGGAACCCAGACCCTTCTAGACCCTCCCCGGATCATTCTAAAAGCCCCCAGACCCTTCTAGAGCCCACCCCGGACCCTTCTAAAAGCCCCCAGACCTTCTAGAGGCCCCCAGGACCCTTCTGAAAGCCAGCAGAACATTCTAGAGCCCCCCAGGACCCATCTAAAAGCACCCAGACCCTTCTAGAGCCCCACAGGACCCTTCTAAAAGACCCCAGACCCTTCTAGAGCATCCCCGGATCCTTCTAAAAGCACCCAGACCCTTCTAGAGGCCCCCAGGACCCTTCTAAAAGCCCCCAGACCATTCTAGAGCCCCCCAGGACCCTTCTAAAGGAACCCAGACCCTTCTAGACCCTCCCCGGATCATTCTAAAAGCCCCCAGACCCTTCTAGAGCCTCCCAGGACCCTTCTAAAAGCCCCCAGACCTTTCTAGACCCTCCCCGTATCCTTCTAAATGAACCCAGACCCTCCTAGAGCCCCCCAGGACCCCTCTAAAAGCCTCCAGACCCTTCTGGAGCCCCCCAGGACCTGTCTAAAAGCCCCCAGACCCTTCTAGACCCTCCCCTGATCATTCTAAAAGACCCCAGACCCTTCTAAAACCTCCCAGGACCCTTCTAAAGGGACCCAGACCCTTCTAGACCCTCCCCGGATTATTCTAAAAGCTTCCAGACCCTTCTAGAGGCCCCCAGGAACCTTCTATAAGTCCCCAGACCCTTCTAGAGAACCCCAGGACCCTTCTAAAAGCCCCCAGACCCTTCTAGAGCCTCCCAGGACCCTTCTAAAAGCCCCCAGACCCATCTAGAGCAACCCAGGACCCTTCTAAAAGCCCCCAGACCCTTCTAGAGCACCCCAGGACCCTTCTAAAAGTCCCCAGACCCTTCTAGAGCACCCCAGGACCATTCGAAAAGGCCCCAGACCCTTCTAGAGCCCCCCCCGGACCATTCTAAAAGCCCCCAGACCCTTCTAGAGGCCCCCAGGACCCTTCTGAAAGCCAGCAGATCATTATAGAGAACCCCAGGACCCTTCTAAATGAACCCAGACCCTTCTAGAGCCCCCCAGGACGTTTCTAAAAGCTCCCAGACCCTTCTAGAGACCCCCAGGACCCTTATAAAAGCCCCCAGAACTCTCTAGAGCCACCCAGGACCCTTCTAAAAGACCCCAGACCCTTCTAGAGCCTTTCAGGACCCTTCTAAAAGCCCCCAGCCCATTCTAGAGCCCCCCAGGACCCTTCTAAAGGCACCCAGACCCTTCTAGACCCTCCCCGGTTCATTCTAAAAGCCCCCAGACCTTTCTAGAGCCCCCCAGGACCCTTCTAAAAGCACCCAGACCCTTCTAGAGCCCGCCAGGACCCTTCTAAAAGTCCCCAGACCCTTCTAGATCCTCCCCGGATCCTTCTAAAAGACCCCAGACACTTCTAGAGCCTCCCAGGACCCTTCTAAAGACCCCAGAGCCTTCCGGAAGACTCCAGGACCCTTCTAAAAGCACCCAGACCCTTCTAGAGGCAGCCAGGACCCTTCTAAAAGCCCCCAGACCCTTCTAGACCCCCCCAGGACCATTCTAAAAGCCCCCAGACCCTTCTAGAGGGACCTAGGGCCCCTCTTAAGGCACCCCGTCCCATCTAGAGCACCCCAGGACCCATCTAAAAGTCCCCAGACCCTTCTAGAGCACACCAGGACCATTCTAAAAGCCCCCAGACCCTTCTAGAGCCCTCCCCGGACCCTTCTAAAAGCCCCCAGAACCTTCTAGAGCCCGCCAGGACCCTTCTAAAAGACCCCAGACCCTTCTAGAGCATCCGAGGACCCTTCTAAAAGCACCCAGACCCTTCTAGAGCATCCCAGGACCCTTTTAAAAGCCCCCAGACCCTTCTAGAGACACCCACGACCCTTCTAAAAGCCCCCAGACCATTCTAGAGCCCCCCAGGACCATTCTAAAGGCCCCCAGACCTTTCTAGACCCTCCCCGGATCCTTCTAAAAGCCCCCAGACCCTTCTAGAGGCCCCCAGGACCCTTCTAAAAGCCCCCAGACCATTCTAGAGCCCCCCAGGACCCTTCTAAAGGCCCCCAGACCCTTCTAGACCCTCCCAGGATCATTCTAAAAGCCCCCAGTCCCTTCTAGAGCCTCCCAGGACCCTTCTAAATGCCCCCACACCTTTCTAGACCCTCCCCGGATCCTTCTAAATGAACCCAGACCCTTCTAGAGCCCCCCAGGACCATTCTAAAAGACTCCAGACCCTTCTAGAGCCCCCCAGGACCCGTCTAAAAGACCCCAGACCCTTCTAGACCCTCCCCTGATCATTCTAAAAGACCCCAGACCCTTCTAAAACCTCCCAGGACCCTTCTAAAGGAACCCAGACCCTTCTAGACCCTCCCCGGATTATTCTAAAAGACTCCAGACCCTTCTAGAGAACCCAAGGACCCTTCTAAAAGCCCCCAGACCCTTCTAGAGCCTCCCAGGACCTTTCTAAAAGCCCCCAGACCATTCTAGAGATGCCCGGACCTCTCTAATAGATCCCAGACCCTTCTAGAGGCCCCCAGGATAATTCTAAAAGCCCGCAGACCCTACTAGAGCCCCCAGGACCATTCTAAAAGTCCCCAGACCATTCTAGAGCAACCCAGGACACTTCTAAAAGCCCCCAGACCCTTCTAGAGCTCCCCCCGTACCCTTCTAAAAGACCCCAGACCCTTCTAGAGGCAAACAGGACCCTTCTGAAAGCCAGCAGAACATTCCAGAGCCCCCCAGGACCCTTCTAAAGGCACCCAGACCCTTCTAGAGCCCCCCAGGACCCTTCTAAAAGCACCCAGACCCTTCTAGAGGCCCCCAGGACCCTTCTAAAAGCCCCCAGACCATTCTAGAGCCCCCCAGGACCCTTCTAAAGGCACCCAGACCCTTCTAGACCCTCCCCGGATCATTCTAAAAGCCCCCAGTCCCTTCTAGAGCCTCCCAGGACCCTTCTAAATGCCCCCACACCTTTCTAGACCCTCCCCGGATCCTTCTAAATGAACCCAGACCCTTCTAGAGCCCACAGGACCCATCTAAAAGACTCCAGACCCTTCTAGAGCCCCCCAGGACACGTCTAAAAGACCCCAGACCCTTCTAAAACCTCCCAGGACCCTTCTAAAATAACCCAGACCCTTCTAGACATTCCCCGGATTATTCTAAAAGCCTCCAGACCCTTCTAGAGCATCCGAGGATTCTTCTAAAAGCACCCAGACCCTTCTAGAGCATCCCAGGACCCTTCTAAAAGCACCCAGACCCTTCTAGAGACGCCCAGGACCCTTCTAAAAGTACCCAGACCCTTCTAGAGCCCCCCAGGACCATTCTAAAGGCCGCCAGACCTTTCTAGACCCTCCCCG
Organism: Clamator glandarius; assembly: GCA_033459285.1. Taxonomy (NCBI): domain Eukaryota; kingdom Metazoa; phylum Chordata; class Aves; order Cuculiformes; family Cuculidae; genus Clamator; species Clamator glandarius. Next base: position 2,474 of record JAUNZM010000960.1, on the reverse strand, counting down.
GATCCTTCTAAAAGACCCCAGATCCTTCTAGAGGCCCCCAGGACCCTTCTAAAAGCACCCAGACCATTCTAGAGCATCCCAGGACCCTTCTAAAAGCCCCCAGACCATTCTAGAGCCCCCCAGGACCCTTCTAAAGGCACCCAGACCCTTCTAGACCCTCCCCGGATCATTCTAAAAGCTTCCAGACCCTTCTAGAGCATCCGAGGACCCTTCTAAAAGCACACAGACCCTTCTAGAGGCCCCCAGGACCCTTCTAAAAGCCCCCAGACCTTCTAGAGCCTCCCAGGACCCTTCTAAAAGCCCCCAGACCCATCTAGAGAAACCCAGGGCCCTTCTAAAAGCCCCCAGACCCTTCTAGAGCACCCCAGGACCCTTCTAAATGTCCCCAGACCTTTCTAGAGCACCCCAGGACCCTTCTAAAAGCCCCCAGACCCTTCTAGAGCCCACCCCGGACCATTCTAAAAGCCCCCAGACCCTTCTAGAGGCACCCAGGTCCCTTCTGAAAGCCAGCAGATCATTCTAGAGCCCCCCAGGACCCTTCTAAAGGCACCCAGACCCTTCTAGAGCCCCCCAGGACGTTTCTAAAAGCCCCCAGACCCTTCTAGAGACACCCAGGACCCTTTTAAAAGCCCACAGACCCTTCTAGAGCATCCGAGGACCCTTCTAAAAGCACCCAGACCCTTCTAGAGCCCACCCCGGACCATTCTAAAAGCCCCCAGACCCTTCTAGAGGCACCCAGGTCCCTTCTGAAAGCCAGCAGATCATTCTAGAACCCCCCCAGGACCGTTCTAAAGGCACCCAGACCCTTCTAGAGCCACCCAGGACGTTTCTAAAAGCCACCAGACCCTTCTAGAGACACCCAGGACCCTTCTAAATGCCCCCAGACCCTTCTAGAGACTCTCAGAGCCCTTCTAAAAGAACCCAGAACCCTCTAGAGCCACCCAGGACCCTTCTAAAAGACCCCAAACCCTTCTAGATCCTCCCAGGACCCTTCTAAAAGCACCCAGACCCTTCTAGAGCCCCCCAGGACCATTCTAAAGGCACCCAGACTTTTCTAGACACTCCCCGGATCATTCTAAAAGCCCCGAGACCCTTCTAGAGCCGCCCAGGCCCCTTCTAAAGGCACCCAGACCCTTCTAGAGCCCCCCAGGACCCTTCTAAAAGCCCCCAGACCCTTCTAGAGGCACCTAGGGCCTCTCTTAAGGCACCCCGTCCATTCTAGAGCACCCCAGGACCCATCTAAAAGTCCCCAGACCCTTCTAGAGCACCCCAGGACCATTCTAAAAGCCCCCAGACCCTTCTAGAGCCCACCCCGGACCATTCTAAAAGCCCCCAGACCCTTCTAGAGGCCCCCAGGACCATTCTGAAAGCCAGCAGAACATTCTAGAGCCCGCCATGACCCTTCTAAAAGCCCCCAGACCCTTCTAGAGCCTCCCAGGACCCTTCTAAAAGCACCCAGACCCTTCTAGAGATCCCCAGGACCATTCTAAAGGCCCCCAGACCTTTCTAGACCCTCCCCGGATCCTTCTAAAAGCCCCCAGACCCTTCTAGAGGCCCCCAGGACCCTTCTAAAAGCCCCCAGACCATTCTAGATCTGCCCCGGACCCCTCTAATAGATCCCAGACCCTTCTAGAGGCCCCAGGATAATTCTAAAAGCCCCCAGACCCTTCTAGAGCCCACAGGACCCTTCTAAAAGTCCCCAGACCCTTCTAGAGCAAACCAGGACCCTTCTAAAAGCCCCCAGACCCTTCTAGAGCCCCCCCCGGACCCTTCTAAAAGACCCCAGACCCTTCTAGAGGCAAACAGGACCCTTCTGAAAGCCAGCAGAACATTCTAGAGCCCCCCAGGACCCTTCTAAAGGCACCCAGACCCTTCTAGAGCCCCCCAGGACCCTTCTAAAAGCCCCCAGACCCTTCTAGAGACACCCAGGACCCTTCTGAACGCACCCAGAATTTTCTAGAGCTCCCCAGGACCCTTCAAAAAGCCCCCAGACCCTTCTAGAGCATCCGAGGATTCTTCTAAAAGCACCCAGACCCTTCTAGAGCATCCCAGGACCCTTCTAAAAGACCCCAGACCATTCTAGAGCAACCCAGGACCCTTCTAAAGGCACCCAGACCCTTCTAGACACTCCCCGGATCATTCTAAAAGCCCCCAGACCCTTCTAGAGCCTCCCAGGACCCTTCTAAAAGCCCCCAGACCTTTCTAGACCCTCCCCGGATCCTTCTAAATGAACCCAGACCCTCCTAGAGCCCCCCAGGACTCCTCTAAAAGCCTCCAGACCCTTCTAGAGCCCCCCAGGACCCGTCTAAAAGCCCCCAGACCCTTCAAGACCCTCCCCTGATCATTCTAAAAGACCCCAGACCCTTCTAAAACCTCCCAGGACCCTTCTAAAGGAACCCAGACCCTTCTAGATCCTCCCAGGACCCTTCTAAAAGCACCCAGACCCTCCTAGAGCCCCCCAGGACTCCTCTAAA
>JAUNZM010000959.1:102500-312876 GCA_033459285.1 Clamator glandarius | reverse complement strand
AGCAAAGTTAAACCTTCTATAAGAAGAATTTTGTAAATAGATTTAGAAGGGTTGAATTTGCATTTAAAAAAAGAACAAAAAATCCTGTGTTTTGGCAAACTCGATCATCCTAGACAACAGCAGGCTTTCTTTAAGGAAGTTTTAAGCTTGTTGCAGTGAATTTCATGTTAAGAGGAAAAGTCAGCAAAATGGTACTTTCTTCTAGAAATGGCTTTACAACTAGCTGACCTACAAAATGCACCTGCATTCCGGGGTTAGTACGGGCCTGTGCAATCACTGTGTGCCGTGAAATTCTCCCTCGGGGAAGAGAGAATTTTCAACAGTTTAACTGTGGTATGGCTGGGCTTATATCACAGTTTTCATCTTGCGTAATCTACAGCCTTGAATTATTGAGAATTACCATTCGTATAATGGATTACTGTCTTATTCTGATTAAGAGGCAGTCATGGAAATACAATTACAAACCTCCAGTAATGCTTGGAGAGCATTTCTAATTGTTTTACCAACTTCTGGTCCCTGTCAGCACTGTGAACTCAGAGGATGTTACTGGCAGAGCCATTCCCTGATGAAGCCAACTCCCTTTCTTATTTGGATTGGTACTTTAGTGCTCAGAAAGTGAAATATGAGACTGAGTTCCTCACTATACAAGTACCAAATCTGTTCAGTTCATCTACTCCCTGATAAGACGTACAGCTAGTAAAACACAGCTGGGTCATTGGATCATTGACAGATACATTCAAACTAGTATTTGCAGGATTGTCTGCCTACACAAATACTTTAAGCAGAAGCATTCGCTATGCATACTTGCTAATCACATTAATGGGACAAGCTAGCGTTAATAACTAGTCGTTTGTTCATTTTGCACATTAAGAGGTGTATCTGGGAGCTTGGTGACTCCATTCTTACCAGCTGAAGTTTGTGTGACGGTCTGAGCTGCCTGGAGTTGCATGATGTCTATCTGGTTGTTCATTTCAGAGTATTTGCTCTCAGCATCGATGAGGCGAGACTCCATCTGCTTGGTGCTCCCTTCCAGCTCCATCACCTGCATCACCATGTTCACCCAGTCGCTTTCCTGCTTCTTGCTCAGCTCCTGTAGCATTCTGCTCAGGTTGGCTACTTGCAGCTTGAGCTCCTTGATCTCGTTGCAGCAGCCTGTCGCCTTGGACTGCGCGTTCCCATTGATTGTTCTCCTTTTGGGAGGCTTCTGCAGCAGGGCTGGATAGATCACCACGGTCACAGTGACAATGCAGAGCCACGCCAGCTGAGCAGTGGATCTTGCTGGCATTTTTGCTAACAGCAGCAGAAAACTTCCAGCTGGCTGCGGGTTGTCTGAAAGCAGCTGGGATGGGTATGAAACTTTCTGCAAGTGCTACAGCAGACTGGTACCTAGCTTTCTTCCAATGAAGTGAGGCTCTGAAGGTGGAGCCTGAAGAAGTAGCTTTTTTTTCAGACCCCTCCTGTTGGAGTCTATGCCCTTTGGAAGTCTGTCTCAAAGCATCTTATATACTATTTTTCTGTTTACCTCCACCCCCCCGACCTATGAAGAGTTTTCCGGCCCCTCCCAGTTGATCTGTTCATGTCAGGTGTTTATGGGGTGAAATTGGAACAGGTTTTAGCCAAGAAGGGTTGAGGAGAGCGGGAGGGACTTCACTGAGTTCTGTTTTGAAGGGGCGTGGGAGAGTGGTAGGAAATGAGGAGAGTTTCCAGTGATTATTGCCTATTGGATTGTAGCCCTCTTCATGACTTGTTATGGTGCTCCAGTAATGTAAGAGCATTAGAGATCCAGAATGTGAAGTGGCTGTCCAAACAGGATGAGTTTATAAAAGTTCAGGGAGGGCAGCTCCTAGCAGGTAGCCCTGCCTGCAGCAAATCCTAATATTCTATACTCCCCAGAAGCTGTAAGGAGTAACTCTGATTGCTGTGTTTCATTTAGGAAATACCTCAGCAAGTTAATCAGTTCAGTGTCTCATCCTCCTTACTCTGGACACTGGTGTCTCTGCACTGTTTGGTTTGTAGAATTCAGGGCTGTTCTTGTTCTAAGATGGGCTATCAGGGGAGGAGATGGTAAGAAGTCTACAAAAGTCCAAAGCACATGCCTCTGTTTACTTGTAGTGGGCAAGTGAAAGGATATCAGGCAATGCTGAAAGACTGTGCTTAAAACTGACAGGAGATGAGTTTTTAACAGGCAGTGTGATCTATATTAGGTATTATGGGAGCCAGTTTATTAACAGGATTTTGAGTAGAAAATGTATAGAATCATAGAATAACCAGGTTGGAAGAGACCCATGCGATCATAGAGTCCAACGATTCCTATCAATCACTAAACCATGTCCCTCAGCACCTTGTCCACTCGTGCCTTAAACACCTCCAGGGAGGAGAAACATACAGAAACATAGAAACATATGTAGAAACATATATACCTGCAGTTACAACTGTATTGACTTTATATGTGTAATTAGAATGTCCACAATTACATAAAGTGTAGATTTAAGGGTAAATCTTAAATCTTTAGGTATTCAGAGGATGCATGAAACATCAGCTGGCTTAGATAACCACTTCCAATCTTCTCTTTTATATCTGAACAGCTCAAAAGTTGAGTATAGCTGTTTGATCCCAAAGCAGAACTGTTTCAGCCCTCTGCAAAAGGACTGCAGACTTTGCTCTGGGTTCTTACAGGTAACTTATTTCTCCACAGACCAGCTGCTCTGTAATTGCTGGACATGTGGGTTCTTGCATCTCCCTGCGAAGTTTCTCACTGTGATAAGGGGCAGAGATACGATGCAGTGAAGGGTAAATGGATCATGTATCTGCTTCTGGAGTAAATGCCTGGAAAGCTTCTTGATGTTCAAGAAAAGAAAAGAGAGCTCATCTAGCTCCTTTTACTGAGATGTGTTCTCCCATCTAGACTTCTGCTGATGCAAAGTGGCTGCAGGATTTCTGCTCAGTTAGAAAAGCCTTGCTGATCTACCATCCAGGTTTGGAGAAACAGAAAGGATTATTTCTTGTTAATGCTGTTTTTCTCCCCCAGCTTTGTTGCACTTATTGCTAAGTGCTTTGGTTCTGCCTCTGATTTACACCACAACTAGGTGATAGTTCTTCTGCAGAAAAGTAGAGAGAGACACTACAGGGTGCAAAGATTTAGGTAAACAAAAGCATTAAAGCATCAAAGTGGTGAATGTGAATTCAGATGTTTCATAAACTTGAATTTTCTTAAAGGAGGAAGAGGGGATCTTCTGGAGGAGGTCAGAAAGGGAGATGTCCAGAGAAGCAATGTGAGTCTATTGAGTTTTGTTGTGAGTGTCCAGCGCTTCAGGCAGAAACCCCTGTTGTCTGTAATGTCAGCTGGAGAGGCTGCTGTGTGATGTAGGTGACCTGAGATATTGCCAGAGGTATGCAAGCATGATTTGATTAAAGTACTGCAGGTACCTCCACAAGAGACCGTAGGCGTCAGTTGCATTTTTGTTGTGGACATTCCAGAAACCTTCCATAGCAAAATTGCTTTTTATACTTCAGACCAGAAAGTGCCACTGCACACGGATGAAAGCCTGACCTTTTTGTTCTGCCTCTAATCCTGTCTGAGCCCTTTTCCAGCTGGAGCTTCTGTCATTCCCAGGGGCAAATTCTTCTCAGGCTTCCTGTGATGAGAAACGTGTTTTTGTCGAAGTTGGAACAAAGAATGGGACAGGCCGGACTCTGACTTCTCCACCCCAAAAAAAGCCACCCTGCTAAAACCCCCATCATGTTACACAGGACTTCAGTCCTTTCTGCTGCTCTCACTAACTGTAACTCTTACCTGTCTTGTACAGCATGTGTTTCACACACACTCACATCACAAAGAGTAGAAGTGGAAGAGGGGAGCCACTCGTAGGTTTGTGCACTCCCTCAATACAGATTTTGGAAGGAACCAGGATTCAGCCAAACACACAGACGTTATGAAACAGTGTAGAAAGGCCTCCAAATCCCCTCTCTAAACTGTTGTATGTAATTGGAAATCAGACAGAGAGGGTTTTATTTCAGGTTCAGCCTCCAATCTGTGTATCCTAATGCAAGCTTTCTCTTGTATACTTTGACTCACCTGTTTTAAAACAGAGATAATACTTTTTGGTTCTCTCACCTTGTTCTGTGTAAGGAGATGACAACAGCCATATTATACAGGGATGGAAAAGAGCACAGATATTCCCGTCTGTCATTACTTTTGAGGAAGCATTACGAGAGATTTCAGCAGACAGATCTCCTTTGGCAGAGACCTTAGCCTTAATGGAATTTGACTTCTTTATGAGTTTTTGAAAGATGAATCTTTCCGTGTGGCACAGAGAACTGAGGGTAGTCACTTAGGCAGCAGCAGCTACTGATGCTAGTCACTGCCAGGGCAGATCAGCTGTGGAATCTGACAGCCTTTAGCAAAGTGTTCCACTGTTATATGCTGGGGTACCTACAGTGTGAATTCAGGATCCTGTTGTATTTTGGAAAGAAGCATAGTTCCAGGCATAGAACACGTAGTTCTGTGATTACTGAGTAGGTCCTAGTCCTAATTTTTTTACCTTTCCCCCAGTAACAGCAGAGAAATCCAGTATCATTTGATCTGAAATTCATCACTCTGGTTTTCCTCCATTATGTTTTGTATGTGAAAAGAAAGGGTTATCAAGCACTGGAAGAGCCTACCCAGAGAGATGGTTGAGTCCCCATACCTGGAGGTGTTCAAAAAGCGGGTACATAAGATGCTTAGCGACTTGATTTAGTAGTAAACAGGTACAGTTGGAGTTGATGGTCTCTAAGGACTTCTCTGACCTAACGATTCTATGAAATACTCTGCTACATGGTAGCTAAAAAGATGAGATCCTAAAGTCAAGAACTGAAGCACATCCTTTGACTTTGAGGATGTAGTTGAGAGAATTGAGTATAAATATAGTTGCAGTTAGTATGTATCCTATGCTTATAATGTTGGTTGATGTTTCCAATTTCAAGGATATTAGTATTACTTGATTGGAACCAGATCTGTCTTGTCCTGGAGGGCCAGATTAAATGAGAGGTGGGTTTAAATCACTGCCGTGTCTGGGAAGCTGTTCTGGCAGGTGTATGTGAAGCTGAGACAAGAAGAAAAGCACCATGCCCTGTGGCTATTTATTTGGTAGCCAGTCATTGCAAAAACCTTAATATGCATCTAGCAAATACTTAGACTCTGACATTCCTGCTGCTTGCTGAGATGTCAAAGGCTCTCGTCATGGCAGATCACAATGTCCAGTTTGTCAAAGCTCAGTGAAAAACTGTGTTCTCCTCCCAGAAAGTGTGAAACTGTTCACCTCTGCCTTTGGAGAGGCTTGTAGATGTTCTAACAGTTGCTCTACTGTAGCTTTACAGAAATGACTAAATTCCTAGTAAAGTCAAATAAAATTGTTTGCTGCTATAAGTAATTATTGTGAATCTCTGAAGTTCCATAGGGACAGGTGGAACAAGTGAGAAGGCCTGATAGGAAACAAACACAAATACTTCTTAAAATCATTTGTGATTTCTTTTAACCAATACACAAGGACACTGCGTGTCGCCTTTTTCTGCCAATTATCTTCCTTGGCATTTGCTTTTCTTCTGCCTTTGCTGCCTTTCTTTCTACCTTTGCTGCATCTAATTAATAAAGAATAGATGATACAAAAACCTTTGCAGCCTGAGCAGCGGGGCTGGCTAAGAATTTTATTGTAACGATTTTCACAGCTTTTCCTTTCAAAGCTCGCAAATGTTTTTATTTTATTTGCAAGCATTTCTATCGAGACTGGGAGTTTTATCAAGATTGCAGTCTGTAAGCAGTTGATCACCACAACTGTTTATTGAAAACAGCCCTTTGCTGGTATTGGTTTCTCAAATGTATTTATTCCCAACATAGAAATAATTTTACTGGCATTATGGAAACACATTGGGTTTTAGAGTTGTTTGAAGGGCAGTTGGTTGTTTTCTGAGGTTTGTTGAATCAAGAACTCAGGGATGCCTGAACACAAATAAACTGTAGAACTGGGGAAACTGGCCAACAAAGCCAGTTCCTTTTGCCAGAGGATTATCTGTTCCCCTAAGTGTCCACAAAGTAGCAGTGCCTTCCACTTCTAATCCCAGAAGCAAGCTCTCAGCACTTCTTCAGAAGGAAAAAAAAACTTGATTTGAGTTGATAAAATCTGTCCCGTAGAGGAGTTTTCTCAGTCACTCCAAGTTTCTTTTAAAAAAGTAGTTTGCCTTCTTGTCTAGGCTTTGCACACAAGCTGCTTTATTGCAAAAATAAGATTTCTTTACTGAGTTCTGAGATGTTTTCTGGCAGTAGGAAAAGTGTCTATTCCATCACAGATACACTTGGGGACTCCTGAAAATGCTCTGCTAAAAGCAAGTTTTTCATTTTTATGAGAAAATGGGGAAGGATCCACTCTTTTACTTCCACGTTCTTGAAAATTTAATATATTTTGAGTGACAGAGAATATTGGTAGAGACCCTTAAAGGGAATGGAAGACTGGAAGGCTCCCGGGACTGTATAAAAGAGAATATTTCCAGTAAAGATTAGATATTTATGCCTGGGGGTTGTGGAGGAGAAAAGTCCATCATTTGAGCGCTCTTCCTGCTGAAGGCAGTGAAGTAAATTTTGATTCCCAGTGAATGTCTGGTTTCTGTTTTAAACAGCTTTTAAAGCATGCAAGCAAAAGGAGTATATTTCTTTTGAATAGTGTTCTTTTTTGTGATTCTAGCACCATGCACTACGTTTTAGTCCTTTGCACTTATATTTTTATTTGGTGTCTCTAATTATAATACTGTAGGTTTATGTAACCTTTCCCTACTATCAAAATTCAAGTGTTTTGAGCTTTTTGGCTGAGGTTTTTATAGCAAGGACTTTGCCATGGGTAGGCACTTTTTCCAGTTACTGTGTCATTCTAGCTTTGCAATTTTTTTCATCAGAGGCTTGTAACTTAATAATATCCTGCTCATAATGATCAAGTGCTACCAACAGGTTAGGGCTGGACAGGAGGATTAGGTTTTATCCTGGTTAGAGTACAGATGTTGATTTATAAATAGGAAGGGGGGGGCTGATCTATCTGGATTTAACTGTTTTCTTCTCACAAAGCTTTGTGTGCCGGTCTCGTTTCCTTATCCAGCTGCCCCTTACAGCTGTTGAAGGTTTTGCACGTGGAATAGTGAAATCAATGCTTTTGTTATAGTGTTTGACATCAATTTTAATTTACTGGGCTGCATTATGTGGTTATGCAGTGCGTCCACATGAACCAAGCTCATGCAAAACTTCATCGATGGAAGTCAGTTTTGCAACTGATTAATCCTCATTTTGAAGGAAAGTATAATGATCTTAATGGTTCTTGTTTGATACTTCTAATCACTTTGCATTCTATAAAGTGTGATATTGAATGGTGGGTGTTAAGCGGTTAAATTAGTGCATTAGTGGAGGTGTCCAAGGCCAGGTTGGATGGGGCTTTGAGCAGCCTGATCCAGTGGGAGGTGTCCCTGCCCATGGCAGGGGGGTTGGAACTGGCTTTAGTGTCTCTTCCAACAAAAACTATTCTATGAATTAGGAACAACTGCAAGGAGACCACCCGGTAAACAAAGGCTTAAGTTACTGTCTGCTGAGTTAACCAGCAGCATTGTTTCTGTCTTAAGAGATGTTTTCCCATCTTCTCCTTTAGTGCAGAAAGATTTTGTAGTTATCTTTTTCAAGGTATAAGGAGAAATCTATTCCCCTGATTCTAATCCAGTAAACTGCCCTGATTTCCAGTAGCAACACTGACTATAAACCCCCCTGGCAACTCTGCCTGGCTGGAATATTTTCCCTCTGGGGCTGCTTTGTGTCTGGGTGCTTTTCTGTAGCCTTGTTCATTCTGTGCGCTCTCCAGCACAATAACTAGAAAACAGCTCTGTAGTGCTTAAGTGTGTTATAAAACTTAGGAAGATTCTGCTTGAGCACAGACCTCACAGGATCTGCAGGGAGAAAAGTGATGCCTTAACGATGGGAAGGTGAAAGGGTAGGGAAACACAGAATGCGATGATTTCTAAACGTATATTTTAAATGCGTTAGCAGGACCTGTTTGAAGATGCTTTTCCAAGAGAAGAACAGTCTTCAGACCCACTATCAGAGAATTTGTATGCAGAGAGTTCTGGGTCTGTTGAAAACACATTCCAGTCAGCTGTGGTAGCAGTGATTTTTCGGGTTCTGTCAATACTTCCAGCCCTCAGAGCACACTGAATCCAGTGGATGAGAAAAAGCAGAAATCCGAGGTTTTTCAAAACAAAAACTCCAAAACACAAGTTCAGAACTTAATCCACATGCAACCGTGTTTCCCTTAGCCTGTAAAATTGAATAGCAAACCGATGCAGTGCTTACCAAGGTTTTATTGCTCTGAGGAGGTAAGTCAGTCCGTGTTCAGCCATATGAATAAAGCCCTCTTGGATGCATGAGTTTTGCCTTGCAGGGATTTCTATGCTCTTCACAACAATTGTGCTTCTCTATGTTTAAGTCCATTTCTGCCAAAGCAGTGAATGCTGTTGCTCCCCCCTTGCCCCTTTATTTTCAGTATATGCTCTTTTAATGTGGCGCATCAAAACATGGAATAACTGTTGGGAGATTTCCCAGTCAGTGGCTCATCCTAGTCCATAAAATTACTGTTCTTTACTCACTATGTGGACTAGATCATTTGTTACAAGACAATCACTTATGATTAATAATGACAATGTGTTATTATATCTACTGCTGTGTATTTTTCTAATCCAAGTCTTTCTCCTTTCCCTTCCCGTCTTTCCCCTCCCTTTGCTTAACTCTAGCCACAGCTTTGAAATACTTAATTCTGCTTTGGGTAGCCAAGAAAATAAGAAACAAAAAAAAAAAAAGAGTAATTGACTGTACCAGGGAGCATCAGGAAAAGAGCAGTGCTAATTGTTGAAGAATAAAAGAAAACGGCCAGTTTTGTTAGGAAGCATCGACGAGAGAGATAACTTGAAAGTAATTAACTGTCTGACATGCTGGAAGTGATGTGTCTGCCAGTGGCTCTTTAAATCATCGGGATATGAAATGTGACAGCTATTTATCACTTTTATGAGGCAACACTGCCTTGCTTTCCCTTGGGAAGTGTGGAGGTAGTTTGTTCTTTGATTACCTTTCTAAAAAAAGGCATAAAGGTATTTGAAGTGCTTCCCATTTCTGGGGGCCTGCCTTCTTGAACTGTGGTTATGGTTCTTGGCCTGACTAAATCTGATCTAAGCTCAGCTGTTCTAAGGTCCTATTTCCAAAGGTGTCTTACTCCTCTTCCCAGGTATCCTGAGTGGGCCTAAAAGCTTGGTTCTTTAGTTGTCAGGAAAGGAAGCTTCCACACACAGGTGAAATACAGCACTCATTTGAAAGGTTTCCCTACTTTTTTTCTGCTCAGAATGCTCCAATTAATCTTATAGATTTCCACGTCTCTTAGTGATCAACAGGCCTCATAGTGAGGAAACATAGTAGTCGTTCTGATACATAAGGCAGGGAGGGGCATTTCTGCCTGTTTCTACAGCGACATGTTCAAAGAATGTTAGAAATCTCTCTGCATTGCTCTGAGTTGCTGTGTTTTGCTTTCCTAGGTCACGCTGTTTCTGTTCCTGACGTTAACCTCTGGGCTGAGTTGTAGGATCCTCAGGTGTTGTGACATTGCTTTGTACAACGTGCACTTCTTTCTCTCCAGTGCTGTTAGGGAAAGAGGAGAGCAAGGAGCCAGGACTATTTGTAAATAAGCTTTATATAATAGTAGGAGCTTCATAAAATGTGAATTTTCTCATTAGCAAAAGTGCTGATCACCAAGCACTGAAGCATGGACAGTGCCATTTCTGATAGTAAGATCAGAAAACCAATGTGGAATAGGAATGATTTAAGAGAGTAGCTGTATATCATGTTGCTGAGCTGGAGAACCGGGCTCACAAGTAGCCTGTTTGCTTGTGCTTCACAAAATTGAGCTGCCCTTGGAAAGCAAGGGACCTCGCTGGTATAGAATGAGGGCTGATTGTCATGGCAGGAGTTTCTTACGTCTTCTTGAAAACCAGCAAAGAGGAGCACAAGTTGTGTGAGTGCCAGTACAGAGGTACTATATGAAGTGTGAAACAAAGTAGAGTTGCAAACTTCTTGTGAAGTCAGCGGGTGTGTTCCTGGTGGCATTTGTCAACTGTTCTAACGATGCAGACCATTTCCTGGAATATTAAAATCTCTTCTTTGGCTTTTAAAGGAGCTGGTAGTCTGTTTAAGAGAAAGGGGAAAGTATCAGTACTGTAAAGCTCTTAAGTGCAGCTGTTTGAGAAATTATGCCTTTCAAACTATTGGCAACTATTATTCTCCCTGTGCAGGCTGCTATTAATATTTAGAATTGATAATCACATATAATCACTGCTTTGTGTAACAAGTCTTGAGAATACACGTGCGCCTATTGTTTTGCAAATATGTAGTTGCTGTGTGTCTGATCATTCACTTGAAAGTTTTAAAGAAAAAGGAGGGTGTTCCATTGATATTTCTAAATGACAGAACTTGGTGTTTCCAAGTAGAAGCTTGTACCAGCCCCTATTAATTGCCAACTGTGTTTAATGGTCTTTTTCTTCCTATGTTTTCAGCATTAACAATAAACTGCAACAGCCAGAAGCAGCTGCTGGGGTCCTGGAATACGCCATGAAGCACTTTGGGGAGCTGGTGAGTTGTGCTGAGTAACAATCTTCTTCACATCTTACATGTTCTTGGGTTTTGTAGGGGATTTTGTGTGGGTAGATGGGTGATGGTGTGTATTTTCAATCACGTTGAGGTTCTATCCCTGCTTATGATGTTGCATCATTCCTAGTGAAGGTGCCTTGCTGCCCGTGGGGGTGTGTACTGTGTGCACAGCTGGATACTAGCAAACACCGTATACGGGTGAGATAGCTGGGGAGGGCTGCAAGAACCTGATTTGAAGGAGAATTCAGCAGCTATCGTTGACACGAAATGCAGCTGTGGGTGACTGGCAACGTGGCAAAATAAGTAATTTTATTTAGAAGAAGCTGGGAAGTGAGGGAGTAAGTTCCTGTTCTAAGCTTTAAATCTTGAGGGGTTTTGAGAAACTGCACTTTCCAGGTGAGGAGTTAATGGAAGTGCCGCCTCTAGCCTTTATCCTCCAGTTCACAAGTATTGTTTAGAATAGCAGATGAGCCAGTCCCTGCTCACAGAAGTGAAATAACCCCACTCTGTATTTGTTCTGTGTCTTTCTCTGCATGACTTACCTTTTCCTTTTTCTCTTCATTTTTATAAGCATTTAATTTGTATTCAGGGACTGAAGCATCTGTGCTCTCCTGCCATTCTGTTCAGTTAAAAAGATGATTTTGCAGTGATATTTTTTGTAGTGCTGTAGGGTGGTTGGGAGGAGGAAAGCACAGTAGACTAGGTGGAAACAGGAGGAGGTGCGAGCAGGTATAGGCACAAAATGGGGGAGTTCTTAGACTGGCAGAGAAGCCCTTTCTGGGAGAAGTACAGAGTTGAGAACATCTTTGTAGCTTATGATTCCTCAGGTGGATTGAGCAAAGCTCTACATTACCTAATTCTGACCTCACTTTTTAGCAGTAATATAGTTCAAAACACGGAGTTTGCCAGAACGGGCAGTGAAAAGAAATGAAGAGGAGCTGTAAGCTCTACTTTTAGGAACTGACTCGAAACATTATGGCCGAGCTGAGAAGTTAATGGCTAGTACGTAAACGTCCCAAGTGGAAGACATGGCATGCAGGGTGTGTTTTATACTGACCCTGCCCACCTGGCTAGGAAAGGGATCTGTTCTGCAGCCTGTGTCAAGACATAAGCTGCCAAGGACTGAGCAGAAAAACACTGGCAGGGATCAGTATGGAAAAAATATCGAGGCATTTATTGCTTGAAAATTGGGGAAAAAATCTAGAAACAAAGACTGAAGAAAAGTTTGTGCAGCTGATCAGGATTACTGCTTGGCTTACTTTAAAGTCTTTGTCACAAGCCCCAGCCATTCCTGGTCAGGGCTCCGATTACACCCAAACATTGCCTGGTGTATTAAAAAATGGCCCAGCAGTAGCCAGTGTGCTCTTTGGCTTTGTTTTTTTTTTTCCAGTTAGTTGCTCCATTCCTGAGTACGCAACTGTTGTTCTTGTTTAAAGGCAAGCATATGCAACAACGTGAAGTGGAATATTTTATGGATTTACCTCTTTTCTTGTTCCATTCGTTCCCCCTCTCCAGCAAGAAGAGCACCAGCTACTGAGCTGGATAGAGGGATGGTGCTGGGTTGATCCCTCTGGTAAGCCTGAATTCACTTCTGAGCAGGTTAAGCTGCACTAGCTCAAGGATTTTGTCTGTATCACAGAGGTCCATGAGGATATTTAAACTAGAAAAAGGGCTTAGTGACCACCATAGACACGGAATTTTTCAGGAAAAGCTGTAGTAGTTAATCTAGAATGTTGAACATTAATCCCACTATTACGCTTGGGTTTTTTTCCCCTCGTAGGAAATTCAAGCTACCTGGTATGAAAAGCTTCATGAGTGGGAAGATGCTCTGGTGGCCTATGACAAGAAGGTGGACACAAACAAAGATGATCCTGAGCTGATGCTAGGACGGATGCGTTGCTTGGAAGCACTTGGTGAATGGTAAGAGGGAAATGCCTGGAGACTGATGAAAATGGTGCCTTTAGAAATGGTGCCTGACTCTTCTCTGGTTACTGTCATCAGGTGTAATTTTTTTGCCTGAATTTTTATTTATTCCTGCTTAGTTAATAGTTTATTTCCAGCAACTTCTCACTTCGTTCGTTGAAGTCAAAATTGGCAGTAACATCTCTAATCCTTTTGGGATGGGCCACCTGGCAAGTTAAGGTCTTTCTGAAAGAGAATCTGCAGTCTTAGGATCAGATCAACCCCACTTGGAACAGAGAAAGAAGTTGTGAGTAGAGGGAACTTCTCAGGAAACATTGGGCAGTACTTGTCAAACACAAAGATGGAAGGAGCTTGTTGTTGCCCTCTTTTTTAACTCTGATTAAAAAATAAGAGATTTATGTATTTATTCATGGTCAGATCTGTACCTATATAGAAGTCATCATCCTTTGCACAACTCTTAGTGAGATTATCTGCTTCCCAATAGTCACCTGGCACTAACATTATGCCAAATAAAGTTTACTCCCTTTAAAATCCTTTTTTTCATCTTGTAGGTGAACGAGTTTTTCATTATTACTCTTTTTTAGCTTTCTTTAGCTTTGCCTTTGTGGACATTTGTTATTTCAAACCCTTTGTTAAATCTGTGTTGTCAACATGTAACTGAGATTAGAGTCAGTTTTTGTGAGAGAATGAGCTGGTAGTGTCTTCTAGGTTGCTAGTTGACTGGGGCTTCTGTTTTTTCTCCCTGTTTGACTTGAAGCAAAGAAGATAATTGGAGAAGGCATCCTGTGCAATGTAGCATGCAGTTCTACCCAGGGGCATATGTGATTTGGTCCAGGTTCCGCCTCTTTACTGAACTCTTCATGTCACTACAGCTCTCTCCTGATGGGTCCTGACGTGAACCCATGGGATGGCACACAGTACAGAGATTCCTCTTCACTGAAGTCATTTTACTGTTGGAGAAACAGAGCTGTTTGAGAAACCTAATTCTGATAGCATTTTTCTGCCCTTTTTGTTTCTAGATGAGAGTGAGGCGTATTGGGTGTAGCTTTTTCAGTAGGAAAAATAGATCATCTTACAGAGCAGTTTCTCAATCATCTTTTTCTAGGAGTAGGCAATTCCCACCAGAGATTTATGACATTCCTCCCTCCTGCTGGATGTATATTTGTATAAAGCGTCCTCTCTGAATCTCCTGCTGCTTCATATATCAGCAACAAACACAGTGCCAAAGGGTACTTTTTTCCTGCTGGAGCTGGGTAGTCTGTAGCAATGAGAGCAGTCACAATCTCACAAAGGTCTGTGTGCTTGCTATTGCAGAACTGCGCTCTGTCTCTATGCAGATGGCTTTTAAAGTTCAGAATTGCCTTTCAAAATGCTGTCACCTTACAACTGACTATAGAGACATCCTCGGACTGAGGTTTCCATGGTGTGGTGGCTGATGCTATTCAGTAGCATTCAACTAGACTGTCAGTGCTGCTGGAATCTGCTTAGCAGAATATGACAATTAATCTAGACCTGGTAACATGCAGCATCGTTATTTCAGTCCTCTGTGCAGTGACATTTTGAAAGTACAGACAAAATTTTCTTAGCCATTTGTCTCCTGATGTAGTTAGGTCTGCTTTATTAGCATCTCTGAGGACCTGATTTACTGCTGTTGCTGGCTTTGGCTGGATTTTTCATTTGTTTGGTTTAGTTTTCTTTCTCCTGGCCATTAAGCTGTCACGATGAGCCTCTTGCCTGTGGCAGCCCATCAGTTCTGTTCACTAACTCATCTTCCCTTTTAGGAGGAGAGAAGATGACAGTAGGGAGGGCAAGTTTGCCTCCCTCTCAGTTGGCAGCTGTTCCAGTGCTACAGAGTATCCAGCCTGAGAAATCCTGGAACTGCAACACCCACAGTAATTGGTTTGATTAATGGAGCATTCACAGTTGATTTAAAAGAAGTAATATAAAAAATCCCGATGCTTCCTCTCCACTGGAGATGAAAGATTCAGATCCCCTCGGAGATCTTGCCATGACAAGTCTTCGTACTGGGTTACAGCAGCATTGATTCTTTCCTCTCTGTCTTCAAACTTGATGTTTTTATCTAAATTGTTTGATAGCAGGAGCCATGCACCAGCTATTCAGGTCATGTGTCCCTTGTACTGACACTTACAAAAAACTATTAGGCATACCTTATTTGGTGGTGATTTGTTGTTTGGCTTTTTTTCTCAGGAATGAGGTTTTTGTCTGTGTTTGTAGACTGGAGTTGACAGTTCAGTTCATAAAATAGAAGTTGCATTTGCTCTTCAGTAGTTAGCAAACTTTTGTGTTTCCAAAGCACAGTGTGTCTTTAAATTATTTTCTGATTATAGGATATTTGTCACCAGACTAGCACGTCTGAGTTGGCTAGAGGAGAAGAATCCTGTTCTCCACACAATATAAAAAGAATTATGGGGTTGGTTGTTGTCTTCCCTGCAGAAAGCAATTGCTTAATAAGCCAGAATTCTTAGAAGAGGGTTTTTGCTGATCAAAAATTGTGTATTCGTCTTAGGGGGCAGCTCCACCAGCAATGCTGTGAAAAATGGACGCAGGTCAATGATGAAACCCAAGCTAAGATGGCTAGGATGGCTGCTGCTGCTGCCTGGGGTCTAGGTAACGTATCGTTGTGCGGTGGACGGTTCTAATTTACTGCAGAACTACAAAATACAAGAAACAGCAAAATCGGAGAAAAATTATTTATGTTGGCGTATGAAGCAAGTGTCATTCAACGTGGAAGCCCTTTGGAAAAACCTGCATTCATATAAGGTCTCCCAGTGCGGTCTCAAGTAATAAAGGGACTGCCTTATTGATCTGAGCAGGTAATTGGTTTCTTAACTGGTCCCTTTTACACTGAAGAGCTCAGACTTGAAATGAAATTCAGAGAATTTCTCAGATTTGTGGCAGATTCTTAATTTAAAAACTTGAGCAGTATCTGCTGAGCATTTAGATAAGCTGTGTCTGCTGAGTAGACAGTCTTGAGTGGAATAAATCTATAAATGGTCTAAATATCCATTATACTGATAGCCTGAGATTTACTAGAGAAGCTTATAAATCACCTGCTGTCTGCCAGCCTTTGCTGAGAAAAATTCATCTTTTCCTTGTAGGACGGTAATTCATGCAAATGTTCTGGAAATGTCAGCATTGCAATTTTTTCATCACTAGGAATGCAAGAACCTTTTACATAAGGAAAACAATTGGCCTAGGATAAAAAATCCTTACGTTTTTGCTTGTCTATGACAGTGTATGTGTATATACAGTTTCTATGTATGTGTACAGTTTCTATATAAGAATACAAACTGTCCCTGCCAAAGACAAGCTGTTGGGACTTAAATGGAGAAGTAGCAGGCAGCGTTTCAGCCTAGTCGCTGGTGTCTAAGTGCTGTAGTACAGCATTGCTGTCGCCTTACAGAAGGGGCTGTAGCATTACTTGAGGGTGTCTGTGTCTCTGCAGGTCAGTGGGACAGCATGGAGGAATACACCTGCATGATCCCACGGGACACCCATGATGGTGCCTTCTACAGGGCTGTACTGGCTCTTCATCAGGACCTTTTCTCACTGGCTCAGCAGGTAATTATCTTCCTTGTTGGCGTCTCAAAACCTAGTTAGGATGAACTAGGCTCTGTTGCTATGGAAAGACGTGCTGTGTTAAAGCGCTTTGCTGGAGCCTGCGAGGAGGGCTACAAAGATGATCAGAGGGCTGGAGCATCTCCCATATGAAGACAGGCTGAGAGAGTTGGGCTTGCTCAGCCTGGAGAAGAGAAGGCTCCGAGGAGATCTTACAGATCTATGAATTACCCAATAACCTTGTTTTTAAGTTAATGTATTACACCTTGATGAGCTTATCTCTTTCTGTGCAGAAACACAGCAGTGAATAGATGTGCCAATGGTTTGAGGTCTAGTGCTGTAGAGTGTAAGAATGCCTCGTTCTTAGACTTCTTTGCTCTCTGTCTGTTTTTTAGGCAATGCACAGATATCATACCAGCAGAGGTTCCTTTGTACAAGGCAGTGCACACATAAGATTCTTCACTGATAAAGCTGCAAGGGGCAGAAGTACACAGAACAGCCATGAAGTGCTCATATGTATTATGAACTTTGGCTCTGATTTTTCTGGTAGCAGCAGTAAATCTTAAATCTTAGATTGAAATGAGAAATCAAGGCAAGGAATGAGTCTGTTAAACAGAGGCATATTGGTATGTTTGTTTGTCACAGAGGAGATTTGTGGAATGACTTTTTCCCCTCTGTAGATGTGAAACACATTGTTTGCTTTCCAAGGAAGCTCAAGTGCTGTTTCTCAGAATTCTCTGCTGGCCTGCCAGCTTAGATAAAGGAGTAATTCAGTCTGCTCTGTCAAACCCATACATCGATTCTTGGGTGATGTGCACAGTAAAATTAGCGAGGCATTCAAAGGGGTAGAGTTGGTGATTAACCTTTAACATCTGGAACAGGAAAAACTATAGATGAGACGTTATATAATGACTGGAACCAGAGCAGGATTCATTTCGTGCTTGAAGAGCGTGCCTTAGTTGCAGAAAGAGAAATGGAATTTGCTGTCCTGTAAAATTCATAGAAATCTGCTGGGTTACATAAAACAGTGAAAGCTATTTCCTGTCATTGTATATTATCAAGAGACATTTCTTGAGGCTTTTTTTGTAACCGACTCTTTTTTGCACCAAAATGTGCAAAACCAAAACTTCTCTCTTCTTCTATAAATGTTATTAATGCTGAGCTCTGCAGTGACAGTGGGATTAGAAATGCTACAAACTTTGATTTGGTAGAAAGACAAACTTGAGACTGTGCAGGTGATAAATGAAGCCCCCTTGGCTTCCCTTATACTAGCTGCAGATGCTGTTTTCTTGTCAATTCTTTCTCCTGATAATACGCTTTCCTGTTTCATGTTGGAAAATGGGGACAACACCAGCTGGTTTGAGGTGGAACAGATGAACAGCAGTTTCAGCAGTTGACTCTAGAGAAAACATGACACCTTTTCCCCGATATCTTTTTCTATTTCAGTGCATTGACAAAGCCAGAGATCTGCTAGATGCTGAGCTGACTGCCATGGCAGGAGAGAGCTACAGTCGAGCCTATGGGGTAAGCGTCTAGCTCTCAGCCTTCATTCTCCTCATTGTTGCTTCCAACTGTCTCTGGAAGTTGCATAAAGCTTCTGAGTAGCATTTGTATCAAACTTAAGACCAGTGTAGGCCCACAAGCTAAATAGCTCTTGTCAGAAAAGAAGTATAACTTTGTTAAGAGCAGCTTTGGGACAAATTAAGGAGTGAAGTGAGCATCCCCTTTAAATAAGAATTGACATTTAGAAAGTTTGAATCTGGAAATTGTCCTGATACCAGTATCTAGCAGTCTGTCCTTTACCTGTCGGGCAGTGTATGCACTTCAGATTTTGTTGCCAAAATACTGTTCCTTAATTATAGATTTGTTCTGTAGTGATTGGGATGGAATGTGATTGTTTCCTTCAGGCTATGGTATCCTGCCAGATGCTGTCGGAGCTGGAAGAGGTTATCCAGTATAAACTTGTACCAGAACGCCGTGAGATCATCCGCCAGATCTGGTGGGAAAGACTGCAGGTACCTCTATATAAAGATCAAGGATGGAAATGCTGATGTGCTGGCAGGAACAGCTTTCTTTCAGGTCGATGTGATGGCTCAGAAAATCCTTCTATTTCTCTTTCCATCCCAATAATAGATGTGCTTACATGGCTGCATGCTTTCAGTCTCTGGTGCGTTTGTCCTGGTTGTTTGGGCTTTTGTTTTGCAATGTTCCTGAGGTGCCTGCTGATGTGACACTTCAGTTGAGTGATTTAAGCCTTGAAATAGATGTGTGCGGAATGGAGTTACCATTCCAAGGCTGCTTACCTTGATGTTGGATCACACCTGGAAATACAGGTTTGGATAGGGCTGGTTGAATCTTTTACCTGTCTGGCTGCATTTTAAGGAGAAGTGAGTTGTCTCACAATGTTGGAAAACTGGACAGAAAATTTAGATACTTGTAAAAGTTTGTCCTGTTCCTTTTTGACCTCTTATAAGGACATTTCCAATTGGCAAGCCTCATCCTCTTGTAAGAGACTTCAGCAATGCTACTTTCCCTATGTTTGAAGAGAAGTTTGTGCCTTTCTTACTCTAAACAGCAAAAATCGCCTCTGAAGATTTAAATCAGACAAATATTTTGAGACTATGTCCTTACAAGAGACATCCGTATAGTGAAAGTGATCATCAGGTGAAGCAGCACCTGGAGGAATACTGTTTAAAGATGTGATTTCTGCAAGGGAAAGGGAAGAGGGGAGGGAAGCATAATTAAGGTGAAATGCTCTCATTATACCAAATTTTGATACACTGCCTGGAGGAAGAATTTCTCCCTCTGCAGAGTTCTTCACCATGACTGCTCTGTCTGCCTCCTCGTGAAAGGCTGCTGCTGCTGCATATTTTTTAGCTGTTTGGGAAACTGTGACAAAGCTTTAGTCTCCCATCTGCATTCCTGTCTGGAAAAGCTCAGGATCATTCCAGTGGGGTGGAGAAGCTGAGAGTGACAGGAAGCATAATGTCTGAATACAGCTGTTTATAGTCGTGAAAGCAGTACATACAGTTCTTGTACATTTTATAGCTGCTTTTCAGCAATTTTCAAATGCCTGTTGGATGAGGTTTATTTGGGTGTTGGAGAACAAGCTTTCACCTAACTTCCCAGCCCTCAATTAGGGGGAAAAGAAAAAGGGAAAGAAGTACATGCTTTGGTGCTAGGGTGCTTGCTGCCATTGGAAATTGTTTTGTTTACTTCAAAATGAAGTCTAAGTTATCTTTGAATCAACACAAACTGTAGAGCGTCCCTGTTACTCTGAGGTGCTTGGCCATTACAGCAAGCAGCAGGTGTTTGGCTGTTACTGTCTC
The DNA here is from genome assembly GCA_033459285.1 of Clamator glandarius. Taxonomy (NCBI): domain Eukaryota; kingdom Metazoa; phylum Chordata; class Aves; order Cuculiformes; family Cuculidae; genus Clamator; species Clamator glandarius. The sequence goes on along the minus strand of JAUNZM010000959.1, from coordinate 293,352 downwards.
TTCCAAAATTCTACTTCTCTGTAGCATCCTTGGACCTTTGAGATACAGACTCATCCTGTTCAAGCTGACGATGTTGTTGTGCCTTTCCCTTCAGACGGACAAGAACCAGACAATACTTGCACAAGCCATGTCGCAGTTGGAACTGCACTTCTGGCAGAGTATCAGTTCAGTTATGCCAGCCTCTAAAAGCAACACATGCAAGGAGAAGAAAAAGGGCAATAACAAAAATATCTTTGTAGCTGTTTGGTTTTGTACCATCTCCATACTGAGATTTGTCATCATTTAAACCAAAAAATAGGCTTTAAAGCTAGGTTGAGAATCGTTATGCAAAGCTCAGAATTGCATTAAGAGCTTTCATGATTTTTGGATGCGTTTCTGCTTTAGAAGTATTTCTCCTTTTCCTGTTAGGGGTTATGTTAGCCTGCAAAGACTGAGCTAGCTGCAGAGAATTTACCCTGTTGAGAACTTACCCTTCTTCGCACCTTGCTTATTAAAGCTGCAGCCAGCTAGTTGTTGTGTTTGCCTGCTGTGAATTGTGGGCACTAAAGTCTCTCCATCTTGGGCAAAGTCCCTTCAGATTCTGAGTTAAGGCTCTGTGGAGTAGATTGGAGATAAGACGCTAATGAGTTCTCTCTCTTTCTTTTTCTCTCAGGGCTGTCAACGAATTGTGGAAGACTGGCAAAGAATATTGATGGTGCGATCTCTTGTTGTGAATCCTCACGAGGACATGAGAACTTGGCTCAAGTATGCCAGCCTGTGTGGCAAGAGTGGGAGACTGGTGAGCATAACCAAGCTCTACCCCCTACAGTAGATTTTTAGAGTGTTGATGTTGCCCTGCTGTTTCAGCCTTGAGCATTTCCAAATATGTTCGTTGCCTGCATGGGGTAATGTATCCTCTGAGGAGGATACTTGTCAGAAATTTTTGAAATACTAAAATCATAGAGTTCATACTTGTAGCCAAGGCTATCTTTGTTGGACTGGTATCATACCTGAAAGCCTCAGAGCCAATTTTATGTTGCATGCCATACCTGGAAGCTCTTAAGCAGTGCTGGTGATTATTTATAGCAACCTTCCAGTACCTGAAGGGACTACAGGAAAGCTGAGGAGGGACTGTTCACAAAGGCTTCTAGTGATAGACAAAGGGCAATGGGTATAAACTGGAGAGAGGCAGATTTAGACTGGACATAAGGAAGAATTTCTTCACTGTAAGAGTGGGGAGGCCCTGGAACAGGTTGCCCAGGGAAGCTGTGGCTGCTCCATCCCTGGAGGTGTTCAAGGCCAGGTTGGATGGGGCTTGGAGCTCCTGATCCAGTGGGAGGTGTCCCTGCCCATGGCAGGGGGTTGGAACTTGATGATCTTTAAGGTCCCTTCCAACCCAAACCATTCTATGATTCTGTGAATTATAATGTCTCTCTCTGCTAAAGCAGATCTAGAATGTGATGTTGTTAACATTGAACATTATAATCCTATTTTAATGTTCACCACAAGATTTATATACTTAAAACCAGAGATTTCTGACTTCTGAAATAAGAATCTAACGCTATTTTCCCAGTGGAGATCTATGGTTCACCCTTTGGGGTGTTCCCAGGGAGTAGTAACGAGGCTACTCTGTCTGTGCTTTAACTGGAGGGTTCCAAGTAGTTTTTAGTGGCAGGGAGTTCTGTGGTCCATATGAAACAGAGGTAAAAATGAGCTTGTTTTAACCTGCATTTTCTCTTTGCGACTTTCTCCAGGCTTTGGCCCATAAGACACTTGTCCTGCTCTTGGGAGTAGATCCATCTCGCCAGCTGGATCACCCACTGCCAACAGTACATCCTCAAGTGACCTATGCCTACATGAAACACATGTGGAAGAGTGCCCGTAAGGTATGAAAGAACAATGTTCTCTCTACGTTATATGGCTCAGGTTGTGTGTGGTGCCGTGCAAGTTAGCTCTTCATAATCCTCGTGGAATAAAGTCAAGGCTGTAGGTTTTATTTTTGCTCATCTGAAAAAGGATAGCTAATCCCTTTCATAGAATCATAGAATGTTTTGAGTTGGAAGGGACCTTAAAGCCCATCCAGTTCCATCCCTTGCCATGGGCAGGGACACCTCTCACTGGATCAGGGGCTGCAAGCCCCATCCAACCTGGCCTTCAACGCTTCAAGAGACGGGACAGCCACAGCGTCTCTGGGCAACCTGTACCAGGGCCTCGCCGCCCTCACAGCAAAACATCTTCCCAATATCTCATTTCAGTTTCCCCTCTTTCAGCTTAAAACCATTTCCCCCCTGTCCCATCCCTGTACTCCCTGATAAAGAGCCCCTCCCTGGCTTTCCCTTTTAAGTACTGGAAGGCTGCTATAAGATCTCCTAGAGCCTTTGCTAGGCTAAACAAGCCCAACTCTCTCAGCAACTTTCCTTATTGTTATTCAGAGGATAACCTTTTGAAATTTTACTACAAAATTCTGTAGTGGCAGAGAAAGCCTGGCCTCAATTTTATTTCCTACATGGAAAGATTATTTTTGCCAAACCAGTGTCAGGTACACAATGGATGCAGCAAAGATTAATGGTCAATAGTAGCTCTGCTGTCCATACCAGGATTTTACTGTGTAGCCTGGGTGCTTGCCTTTTTGGCCACTGTTGTGACTGCCAGGTGCCCCCACTGTGCCTCTGCTCTGGGTTACATGCTGAAAGACAGAAGTAAGGGGGTTTTATTACCAGTTTTAGAAAAGGATCTTGAACAGTTTGTACTTAGTTGCTGAGCAGAACTGACTTTTATTAAGGCCATTATTGAAAATTTCTAACTGAAAGACAGCTAAAAAGTACATAGGGTTTTGTCATGGGAACGGTTTGGCTCCAAAGAGCCTAGGGTGAATGTTTTTGACATTGCAACACAGGGAGAATTTACACAGTCAAATCCAATAAGCTCCAGTCTGGATAACTTATCTTTTTTTTTTTTTTTTAATATACATTAAAGCCTCCATTTATCCTCATATTCTGCCACATCTTTTTTTATTTTTCCCGCATTTGGGATTGCCAGCACTGGAGCAGAGCCATTGCTATGGGAATGTTGCCATGACCTAACTGTTCTTCATTTGAATTTAAAAACCAGAAGGAGCTGCTGCTGAGGCCCTGTGCTGTTGGCTTTGTAAAACAGTGTAATGGTCTCTTACTTTCTTCAGTAAATGACTCAAAAAGTAGATGGGCCTTCTCTGTGAGCCTCTTTGAGTGAAAGTGGCCTTTCCCGTGTCTGACCTGTGATAAAGAGAAACTGATGCAGCTGTAGAAGGCAGAAGGAAAGCAGGCACAAAGACTAACTGTGTGAGGGAAGAGAACATATCTAAAATAAACTTATGCAAGAGTAGGTGGTGCCCACAAAGACAGGAAAAAAGAGATTTGAAAAGCAGCAAAGATGAGAAGGAGGAACAGATGTGGTTAGACTCACCTCCCCTTGCTGGTTGAATGATTTCCTATTTAAATACAGTAAATACACTCTGTGCTTAGGGCCTTTTTTTTTTTTTTTTCCTCGTTCTAACACATTAAGACTGGGTGGTGGTTACGGTGCTGAGGAAAAAATACTTTGCCCAGGGTAGCAGTAATCCCAAACCTGCACGCACATCTCCACCCCTTCTCCAAGCACCAGGGTTGACTCAATGCTCCAGTCCTTCGTGACGCTTGGAGAGTAGGTGCTTATGTTTTGAATTCATGGTTAAAGGTGCAGCCCTCTGGCAGAAGAAGCTATGTTAGAGTACAACAGACTGCAATCTGGAGGGAAACTTAAGTGTTTATTTATACCGAACACTGAAAGAGTTTAGGGAATTCTCAGGGTACGAGGCGCATCACGTGGTTTGGTGTATCCTTATGTCCTTTTTTTGCTTGCACTAAAAATTTATTTCCACCTCGTCTTTCTCTCTTGGAAAGTTGTACTTAACCCCTGTGGTCCTTAACGCAGCCATCATCTAATTACAGATCGATGCATTCCAGCACATGCAGCACTTCGTGCAGACCATGCAGCAGCAGGCACAGCACGCTATTGCCACTGAGGACCAGCAGCACAAGCAGGAGCTCCACAAGCTCATGGCACGGTCAGCACCTACCCCTTGGACTCCTTTAGCTGTAAAGTGGAACTGATGTCTTCCCTGAGGTTGCAAGGCCCATGCTTGATTAAAAAGAGCAGGCGATGTCTCATTTAGCTGGTAGACACCCATCTGGTGTTCCATTCTCATGTCATATAATTTCAGTAAATGTTATTGCGACTCATCGGCATAAACAAGCTCGTATTTGTCACTGGCAGCTGGTTATCTTTTTCCAGTGCTTTGGCTCACTAGCTCAAAGCAGAGCTGTCAGTGTGGCTGTTTCTTTCAGTTTCAGATCTAGTCAGTAGGAAAGAAGCACTTTCCACAAGCCTGGCACATCTGTGCTTGGCAGCGTGTGCCTTTAATTCAACAGCAGGGAATTAGGTGCCCAGCATGTGGTGGTCTCTTAAAATACACATTTTATAATCCCCATTTTCCTCTGTGGATCTGGAGGTGCCAGTTTAAAGAAGAAATTGCATAATTTGCCTTTATTTGTTTAAAGGGAGCCATGCACTTAATTTGCTTTTATGAGAACGGGAACTTGATAAAAGCATCATAATAATAACTCATAATAGCATTTTTCAGAGTGACTGTCATGGAAGACAAATGTAATGAGTTGTGCACAATATTTTTCTTGCACGGTGCTTTCTGGAAAACTCAAACCGTAGAAAGGACAGCTATGAAACTGCAGTATTTCAAGCCTGCTGAGGGAGCAAAGTATTAAGCTTTGCACAAACCTTCACAGCCCCACCCTGCTGCAGTCTAAATATAATGGTTTTGCTTTCTTCAAGGAAGGGATGACTTAATGGGGCTCTGGCCTGAGGGAAGCGCATTGCTCTGTTTTCACTGTTCATCTGTCGCAGGGTTCTCTCCAGAAGGCTGGTTTGTATGGTGATAAGAACAGCTAACTAGCACGTATGCCATGTGATTTTTATCAATACTGATGTTACCGCTAACTGGTTCTTAGATTTATTTTATTACTGATATGAATGAATGAGGAACAAAGTTTGACCCTCATCTTTCCTCTGAAAGTTAAACCCTTAACTAGTTATCTCCACACTTACAAGCAAGGTGCAGCTGTTTTGAACCTTACATGTTAACACTTAAGCTCCTGCTCTGCAGAACGGGGTTTACGACCGTGCAGTCTGCCTCTTCATCCAGCAGGTTTCGTCTCGTTCTAGGTTCTGAGTCAATAATCCCTTTGTGTTTAACCAGGTGTTTCCTGAAACTGGGTGAGTGGCAGCTGAACCTGCAAGGCATCAATGAGAGCACCATCCCCAAAGTGCTGCAGTACTACAGTGCTGCAACAGAGCATGATCGCAACTGGTACAAGGTCAGTAAGGAGATGGTTCCAGGCACTGTTGCAGGGACATCACTAAATTTGATCACATCCCACACTACAGGACAGGAAGAAGTTCAGAGGAACATCTCCTATAACTATCTGCCTTGTTACTGTGAGTAGGAGTGAAAAAAATGGAGAAAGCAGCCCAAAGGAACCATAATTTTCTTGTTTAGAATATTATCTGGCTGGCAAAACTAGGCCACAATTCAGTTTCTATTCTTGCTTTTGGAACTTTCTGTTAACAGTGAAGGAGAAAGAATAGTCTAAATGTAAAAAATTCAACTTGTTCTCGCTCAGTATACTTGAGCTAGGAAAGTATCCTCGTCGCTAATTCTCCAAGGAACTCTTGATTTCAGGGCTGTGAAATTTCAATTAACATTTGGTGCTGGATCTTCTCTTGAGCAGCCAGCTCCTGCACTTCTTCCCCTTACACTTCCTCTAGTCCTAATGTATTGATCTTCCATTGAAGCTCTGAAAACTTAAGCTGTATGTGAATGGAATGTGATGTAATTCATGTTACAGAGCTCCTTTGCCTTAATATTCAACAGGGAGCTCCCAGCCAGGAGTTCACCATGATGTTATTTAAGATAATAAGGCAATTAAAACTACAAGTGATTAGAGAAAGCAAAGCATTGTGTTGTCTGTGGGGTATTACTTACTACTGTTGTCCGTGGATTCAGAAAGGTTGGATTATTGTCTCTAATCATTAAGAAGTACAAGTGGAAGACAGGATTTATCTTCCTCCTAATTTCTCGTTGGCAGGCCTGGCATGCCTGGGCAGTGATGAACTTTGAAGCAGTACTGCACTACAAACATCAAAACCAAGCCAGAGATGAGAAGAAGAAGCTACGTCATGCCAGCGGAGCCAGCATCACCAGCGCTAACACTGAGGGCAGCAATAGTGAGAGTGACACAGAGAGCACAGAGAACAGCCCCATCCCATCTCCAGTGCAGAAAAAAGTCACTGAGGTACTGTTCTTGCCTCTTTATGTTGAGAGATTGATACTTGTTGCTTAGATGCAGGGAAAGGTTGCGACAGGGAACAAGCTATTGTGCGTACTTGGCTTGTGGATGTTCTCTGTGTTTATGCTAAGGCTTACAGCAAAAGCGAGGAAGTTCAGCTTGATTCAGTCTTAAGGCAAGAAGACTAAATTAATGCAAATGATCGTTAGGTCAGCTGTGAATAAAGCAAAGGCATGGATGGCTCTCATAGGTGAGAGCCATCCATGCATACAGTGTGCATTAACAAATTCTACAGCTTCATGAAAGACTGTGAGCAATCTTTTTTACTTACCAGTTATAGTAGGGTTGTAGTTCTTAGGCTGCTTTGCTGTCCATAGTTTTGCTAACATATCCAAGTATAAAAATGCTCTAGAGCATGTTGCCTGCTAGGCCGAAAGACCTAGTAGTCAAACAAAACATAAATTCCAGGAGCGATGAGTCCTGTGAAGAGCGTGCGAAGAAGTCAATTATTATGTGTATTAGTGCTGTTTCTGCATTTCTTCCTCTTTTCCTGTGATAAGTTTAGGATTCGTGTGGACTGATGTGTTTGTGTAGAACTAATGCAGCAATTTTCATTTCAAAAGGATTTATCCAAGACCCTCTTGATGTACACAGTCCCTGCTGTCCAGGGTTTCTTCCGATCCATCTCTTTGTCTCGAGGGAACAACCTACAGGACACTCTAAGGTACATAGTAAAGCACAAGGTAAATGAAATCCCACTGATAAGGGCACTTGGTTTAAGATTAGGTAGAACCTGTTTCTGCTCTCTTTGTTATGGTTAAACTAAGTGAAAGCTTGTGTCCAAGCTAATTTATGTTAGGTGGATTAGTGCTTATCTCTGGGTTGTGGGAAGAAGAGACACTTATAAATGGGTCTAAAGGTATTTGACTGGATTGGGAGGTCTTGTGTCATTCCTAATGAATGTATTTCTCTTTTCCAGAGTCCTTACTCTGTGGTTTGACTATGGTCACTGGCCTGACGTGAATGAAGCTTTGGTAGAAGGAGTCAAGGCAATCCAAATAGACACCTGGCTGCAGGTAAGGAACACAAAGGGCAAAGACAAATCTCAGATCTGGGGGAAGCTTGAGGATTTGTTAGGTTATATCCATGATGATCCTTTGCTAAACAATCCTCTGTAGGCCAGTGGTGAGAGCAGTGAGCAGTACAATTTGTAGCAGATATAACAAGGATCTTGAACAGAGATATGAGAAACATTCTTGTGTGCGTGTCTGTAGTTGTCTGCAGATTAGTGCATATGAATGAGAGAGAATGAAAATTTTTAAGTTGAAGATGATGTGCATTCACTGGTGATTTGAGTATAAAACACCAGTGTGCTGCTGTGATGCGATTCAGTCTACTTCAGCATCACTTTATAGAATTACTCTTTTAAATAAATAAATAAAGGCTTTATTTCTTATTTGAGCATTACACTTCAAGACACATCTTAGTTTTTCCATAAGAGGATCTTCTAACAGTTTTGCACAGAATATTTGTGATCTCACTGAGCTGTTCTGCCCTTCTGGCTCTGGAACTTTGTGTTGTCTTCTGACCATCTGAATAATGAGTGATGGGCCTCTGTCTCCTTTAGAGACCGTAAGGTCTCTAGCAAGGGCAGAACAGCTTGTGAACAGGAGGTGACAGGGATGTTTATTTTACTTATCCTTACTACTAGGTCATCCCTCAGCTCATTGCAAGAATTGACACCCCTCGACCATTAGTAGGACGTCTCATTCATCAGCTCCTCACAGATATTGGGCGATATCATCCCCAGGTAAGCTTTGCTTAGAGGAGGAGTTTCCATAGACTGATGGCCAGTTAAGGCATTTATTATGTTCCAGTTCACCCAGTTTAGATGCCTGCACTGGAAGTCACAGCACATGATGATAGTAAGGATGGGGACTATTTCTGCTGCTGCTTCTTTCATCTCAGCACTGTTCACAGAAAAAAGAGGTGGATGAGCTGTGCAGCAGGGAGAGTTCTGAGGAGGGCAAATCACCTTCTTAAATCTCATGAAGTGACTAAGAGGCTGCCTCACAGATGTTTTATGTGAATTTCTTACTGCAATGTGGAAAATCACAAAATGCTATAACAGTTTTTTGTTCTTCCAGTTCGATACAAGCTCTCAAAGTCGTTCTGCGACTCGGTGAATTAGTGTAAGCTAATTGTAAGCTTTTCAGACTGGAAGACTTTGAATAGCAAATTCTTATCACCTCTTTTAAAAACAAGCTTGATTTCTCTTGTCTAGCCCTAAGGCTCCTATTTATTAATGCTTTGCTAATCTTTCAATTCACGTAGCTCTCCTCCGTGGTTCTAAAATATTATTGGTTGATGTCTCTTGCAGGCTTTGATCTATCCTTTGACTGTAGCCTCTAAATCTACAACCACAGCTCGCCACAACGCTGCAAATAAGATCTTGAAAAACATGTGTGAGCACAGTAACACTCTGGTGCAGCAGGCAATGATGGTGAGTACTTTGTGTACCATGAAGTGTATTGTATCTCCAGAATGTCCAAGCACAGCATGGAAAGAGTATTTTAATTCATTTACTAAATGTTGTTATGAATAAATGAAAAGTAATGCTTTCAGGCCAAGCTACACAAATATATAAAAAATTTCAAAGGCAACAAATAAGGTGAGAAAAGCCTGATCAGCTTCTTGCAGAAAAGGATGTAACAGATTGTGGGAATTCTTGTGGCTCCGTTTAGTTGCCAGCAACAAATACTTCGTAGTCATTAGAGAGGAAAGTAGTCCTGTTGTTATAAGTTAGTATACAGTCACAGTGTTTTTCTTTAGGGTTTTCATCTTTTTTCCTGTCCTAAAACAGGTGAGCGAAGAGCTAATCCGTGTAGCCATTCTGTGGCATGAGATGTGGCATGAAGGGTTGGAAGAAGCATCTCGTCTGTACTTCGGAGAAAGGAATGTGAAGGGGATGTTTGAGGTGCTGGAACCGCTTCATGCCATGATGGAGCGTGGGCCTCAGACTTTAAAAGAGACGTCCTTCAATCAGGTATCAGCAAACAGCCAAGAGCTTAACCTTCTGCATGTCCTCAAAGCAGACAGGACAGCCACCTGCCCCAGCTGTGGCCCAAGGACCTTGGCAACGCAACCCAAAGAGTAAATCTCTTGGGACTCATTACATTAGTTGCAGACTTCACTAGTGACATTTATCTTCAGATCTGTATTGCTTTTGGTTACTAAGGTACTAAAGGGGCCATGATAGTACAGATTGCCATGGAATATTGGGTCGACTGGGTGTCTGGTAGGGTCTGGAAAACATGAAATTGCCCTGCAGTTAATTCTTCTAGCTCCAGTCTGCTTTGCTTCACGGTAACCACTAGCACAGATGGTAGAGGTGACCTCTCTTAAGCTAGTAAAAGGAATTAATTTGAGCCTGTGAGCCAGGAATTTCTGGGTCTTCAATTCCAATAAGCTATCAAAATGTGAAATAAGTATTTGTAATGCAATTTGAAAATAGACTGTGCTGCTCTGTGTATTAAGTGGTTTCTACTTGTTCCACTATAGCCTGTAGAAATGTTTTTCTTGTATTGTTTTTCCCTTCCTCCCTAGGCCTATGGTAGAGATCTGATGGAAGCTCAGGAATGGTGCAGGAAGTACATGAAATCGGGAAATGTCAAGGACCTAACACAGGCTTGGGATCTCTATTACCACGTGTTCCGGCGTATTTCAAAGCAGCTGCCTCAGGTGGGGGAGAGGTACAGTTCTGTTATGGGTCTTACAGTGCAAGTTGTAAATACCAATCTTTGTTTCATGTTTTCTTCAAAACATTCAAATTCAGTATTCTGGAAATACCTGCATATGATTTGCTGCAAGTTTGCTTATGCAGCTCCTCCTGCAAGCATCTGAATTATTGACAACTGCCTGAACTGTTCTGGGTCGCTTGACATTGTGGACTCTTCAGTTATTTCACAGAGATTGAATTGAAATGCTCAAGGCTTGTATTTATTTTGGGTTTTGTAGCTCACTTCTTTGGAACTACAGTACGTGTCACCAAAACTCTTAATGTGCCGGGACCTGGAACTGGCAGTGCCAGGAACATACGATCCCAACCAGCCCATCATCCGCATTCAGTCCATCGCACCCTCGCTGCAGGTCATCACCTCCAAGCAGCGGCCCAGGAAGTTAACTTTAATGGGTAAGAGAGAGTGGTTTTCGCTTAACTATTCTGGTATTTAAACAATCATTGCTCTTGGGTCGAGCTGTATATTTACCCAAGTAAAACCTCTCCGACGTTTCCTTTCAAGTGAGATTTTTCTTAGTGGTCTGGTTAGTTTGACTGCCACACTTTCTTGAGTGCGCAGTATTTGCTCTTGTCTGTTTGTTCAGCAAGAGTGAACTTCTGTGTGTGAATTGTACTAATTAATCATTTTGATTGGAGTCGATGATCTCAAAGGGCTTTTCCTACCAAACGATTCTATGATTCCATTCTATGAATTCTTTCACAGGAAGCAACGGGCATGAGTTTGTGTTCCTTCTGAAAGGTCATGAAGACCTTCGCCAAGATGAAAGAGTGATGCAGCTTTTTGGGTTGGTCAACACTCTGCTAGCAAATGACCCAACATCTCTTCGTAAAAACCTCAGGTACGTGCTGTGGACAATTACTGAATGTGCTTATGCACAAGTGACAACATAGGTGCAGTTTCCAGGTAATCCTTGGCACAATCAGATGATTTGTGAGGAAATGGTGCATCTTGGAAGTTAAATTTAAAAAAAAAGGAGAGAGAGAGAGGGGAAGGAAAAAACATTTATAGGATTCAAATTTGTAGGAAATGTATTCTGAGGGGATTGTTTATTTTATGTAATTGGAGTCCATCTTGTAAATAGTTACGGGCTTCGTGGCAATCTCTATTTCAAGACAGCTTGAGTGTTGCCTTAGGAGCCTCGGAACAGGGGGAGTTGTCGAGGATTTTTTATTATAGTCTTTAAATAGCTTGGTAGAGGGTCACTGCAATTCTGTACAGTGTAGTTCAAGCATGAACATAACAAATATCATGTGCAAGGAATAGATAGCTGTGGGTGACAACACATACCTTCTAAAAGCAGTCATTTAACGAAAACCAGGTAAACTTTGAGAATGTTTGTAGGTTATCTGGCAGCAGTCTGTCCAAATGAGTGTTTCGGGTCTGATTGAAATGAAGAAAAGCAGAGCAGCTACTGAAGAGACAGTTTGGATCAGAATCAGATTTAGTAGCAGTTGTTTTAAGCATCCGAAAATGTACTAATTCTCAACATGCAACAATCTGAGCTCTGATTCTTGTTTTTTTCCCTGTAGCATCCAGAGATATGCTGTTATTCCACTGTCTACAAATTCAGGCTTGATTGGGTGGGTCCCCCACTGTGACACACTACACGCACTCATCCGAGACTACAGAGAGAAGAAAAAGATCCTGCTCAACATCGAGCATCGCATCATGTTAAGGGTAAAGAGCAGAGCTGGCTGAGGTTTTGGTACATTCTTTTAGGACTCCAGTATCTTAATGAAGAATAATGGTGGGAAGGTCATTCTTCCTTTGCCTGTTTTCTGAAGGTGGGGGGGTTTAAGCTGATGAGTGTCACTTCTTGATTATAGATGGCTCCAGATTATGACCACCTGACTCTGATGCAGAAAGTAGAAGTGTTTGAACATGCTGTCAATAACACAGCTGGTGATGACCTGGCCAAGCTGCTGTGGTTGAAAAGTCCAAGCTCAGAGGTGAGTTCATCACATGTAATAGCTTGCGTTTGTCAATCAGCGTAACGTGGAATTACCTTCTCTTCAGAACGAGTGCGAGATGGTGTTTAGTCATCGTAAACTCCAGGTGACTCACTTCAGAACTTGTATCCACTCATGTGTATCCTCTCACAAGGGGCCTTACAAGGCTCCAGTCACAATGGCTCCAGAGTCCAGTCCAAAGCCCAAGACTGAAGCTTCATGTACTGTGCAAGGGGGAGAAAATCAGGAGCCTCAGAATATATTCTCTTAGTAGCTTAGACATCTAATTGAAGGCCACAGTGTGTTTAAACCCCTCCAGGCTCATAGGGTGCGTTGAACCCAAGTAAATCACAGTTTTGCTTTGTGCAAAATGCAAGTGGTTAGTGAATAAATTAAAATATAAGCCGAAACATGCAACATGCATGCCTGTATTTTTATATTTTGTCTCTACCTGTAGGTGTGGTTTGACAGAAGAACAAACTACACTCGTTCACTAGCTGTGATGTCAATGGTTGGGTACATTTTGGGCCTTGGGGACAGGTAAGTGTAATTGTACCCGTTTCTTTTAAATTGAAACACAGACTTCCGATTCATTCCTTGGATCTGTGCCTATGATAACATCTTCCATTGTGGTTATTGCTGTCTTGCACTGATACCATCTTTCAGAACCTAATTATGCCGCTGTTATTTTCAGCACTGCAGGCATGAGATGCAGGGTTTGCGTATCCTGAGTATAAGTAGGAGTTTCTTCCATTTTGAGAGGAATGCACACAAAATTATATCAAGGACCCCAAGGTCTAATTTTGTCCTTGTGTACTTTTTTGCCTGATGTACTTTTACTGTGTGAAGCAGGAACCTCTAGCGGTGTGTGTGTGCACAGCAGTTGTCAGACACACTCGTGAAGCCCCCATATATACTCCGCAGAGACTGATCTAGACTTCAACATTAACTTTCATTTATTTTATTTAACTGCTAATTAACAGGGTGATTTTTCTGATCTGCAATGCAGACATATTCTAGAGGGAGGTATGTACAATCCAAATGGGTTTGGCAAATAATGAAAAAGAAAAAAAAAGATAAAATGAAAAAATGTTTGATTTAGTAGGTGGTTTACTGCCGAAAGGGAATATCATAACTTCCAAAATACTTTTGAAGACAATATGTTTTAGATTTAATGTCCGTAATGCCAAAACAGCTAAACCTTCAAACGTTTTCATACGAAAAGCTTTTCATGAAACTATAAAGCTCTGAAAATTGAACTAAAACAAAACTGGAACAAGTCAGCACGAATAGAAGAATTGTGACTTTCCTAGTCTGGATTGATTCTCTTCTGGTGATGCAATTTGTGTTGCTTCACCTGTAGCGTTAATTCGTTATGTTTTTTATATACTGAAAAAATGAAAAAGCATAAAACAAGTAGAAGAATTTATCCTAAGAGAAAAATAAATGTTCGTACCCAAGAAATGTACTGATGGCTGACGTCCAGTAGGTTGTTTATCTTCCAAGGTGAGAAAATCTCTAACTCCTGAGAGGTAATTACAGAAGTAATGTGATAGATTCACTGTCAGGAAGCTATTCTGTTCATCCTGAGATTGAAGATCTCAGGCAAGCAAGCTGTCACTGGCTGTTCTTCTTCATGAAGATAAATATCATTCCAGATTGGAGCCGCTGTGATTTACTTTGGCTTTTTGTAACAGTCTGTCACCCTGTTTTTTCTCCTACTCCTTCATCAAAGACATCCCTCCAATCTGATGCTAGACAGACTGAGTGGAAAGATTCTGCATATCGACTTCGGGGACTGTTTTGAGGTAAATCTTTGTATTTGGTCATTAAATTTTCTGTAATAGTTCACATTTTCTGGGGGAACAGAGATCAATCTATAAGCCAGGACAAAGTGACCTTGGAGTGTGATCCTAGGCAACCCCTTTGGCTCTCTTTTGGGCTTTATATACAGGCAACGTAAAAACAGTAGATGCTTTATCTCAGAGGCATGTCTAGGGGATTAGCTAATCACGGGAACAAGCAAAGGAGGGCGAACATTGCTTTTCCATAACATTTTTGGAGCAATTTAAGGTGCTTATAGACAGTCTGTGTTATTTGACACTAGCAGCTGGGCACACACTTGAGTTTTCGCTTTTGTTATGAAGTTAATTCTGTAGCTGCTTCCAAAAATTTGTGGAGACTGAGGAACATAAAGGTGCGACTTCATTCCATATTTGGAATAAAACTTCCAGGGTTGTAGCAAAAAAACCCAAATCCAATGCTTATTAACTCTTAAATTTAACTATTAATTTACTATTTCTCCATTATTGTCTGTGTAGGTTGCAATGACAAGAGAAAAGTTCCCTGAGAAGATTCCATTTAGGTTAACAAGGATGTTGACAAATGCTATGGAGGTGAGCTTCCCCTCTTTAATAGGAAGGGGATTGTTCCCTGGAAAAATGACACCAATTTCTCAGTGTTTCCTATTGTGGCTAAACCTCTCCACTCTGTAAGAACAAGACGTGTTAATATTTCAGCTGCATTTTCTGTAACTTAAAATATCTCCTATGATCTCTACAGTATATTACAGTGAAGAGCAACTTTTCATAGATGCAAAGAAAAAACCCTGAAATTCCTCCAATTTCTTAGGCTTTTCTTAGATTCTTCACTTCAAATAGCTTGTTTGCATCAACCAGACACAGCCTGCAGCACGGTACTTCACAAAGATCCTCTTAACGGCAGAAGGGAGCTTTTTAGTTTGTAATGAACATCTATGTAGTTCTTTTAATCATGGAATGGTTTGGGTTGGATCTTAAAGATCATCCAGTCTTACCCCTGCCATGGGCAGGGGCACCTCCCACTGGATCAGGGGCTCCAAGCCAGGCCGCCACCACTTCCCTGGGCATCCTGTTCCAGTGCCTCCCCACTCTCAGAGTGAAGAAATTCTTCCTTATGTCAGTCTAAATCTGCCCCTCTCCAGTTTATATCCCTTCTCTCTCGTCCTATCACTCCGAGCCTTTGGAGTCCCAGTCCCTCCCAAGCTTTCTTGTAGCCCCTTCAGGTACTGAAAGCTGCTCTAAGGTCTCCTCGGACCCTTTTCTCCTCCAGGCTGAACAATCCAAACTCCTCAGCCTGTCCATAAACAAAGCTTAGTGGAAGTGAATTCCAGTTCAGAGCACAAGCCATGTCCTGCTCTTTGAGCGTTAGGATTCTGGTTGTACAGTAAGAGAAGCAGCATGGTTGATTTGCTTCTTTCTTTTCTGAAGGTAACTGGCCTCGATGGCAATTACAGAATCACCTGTCATACCGTGATGGAAGTTCTGCGCGAACACAAGGACAGTGTCATGGCTGTGCTTGAAGCCTTTGTATACGATCCGTTATTGAACTGGCGGCTGATGGACAGTGAGTGATTCTAAAAGAGAATCGTCATCCTGATACAGAAGCCTGAAATCCAGTGTCTGTTTGAAGACAATCTGGTGAAATTATTGGTTTGCAAGTGCTATTTCTGTGCACACGTGGGTTTTAGGGGTTGTGGTGTGAAATTACCAGAGTGGTTAAAGCCCTTTTTACCCTTAAACACAAACACCAAACTGCAAGCAAAACTGTTTGGGTTGGTTTTGTGTTAGTTGACATCAGGAGACTGAAAGATAGGTGACAAAATTTGAAGAAAGAGGCAGTCAGATCTGTATTGTTTGTGGACAGATTTGCTATGAAACACTGATCTCCAGTTCATACTTTTCAACTCTTTATTTTCTTGCAGCAAATACAAAGGGCAATAAGCGCTCACGAACAAGAACAGACTCCTACTCCGCTAGTCAGTCAGTAGGTGAGTAGAAAAGATGGTAAACATCGTGAATGTTTGGAACCATTTGTTTTTAGCAGGCGTAAACTTTTTCAGTCCTCAAAAGCAGGCAGATGAACAGCTCATTATCGTTAGTTTTGGGACTGGAAGTGGTGAGTTCAGTACTTTGGCTCAAAAAGCAGATGTTCCTTTATAGTTACATGGCCACCCTTCTGAGGCACGTGTGAACTGATGTACTCCAAGGTATAACTGGGATGGGATAGTTATTTACTTAGCTACCAAATATTAGTGTGCAAAACATGCTTTTCAAATAAGCTCATTAACAGTTTTGTTAATGCTTCCGGAAGAGCATTATTTTATCTGCTTTTCAGCTTAAGATTTTACATTTTCGTGTTTTTTTCAATAGAAATGTTGGACAGTGTGGAATTGGGTGAGACAGCCCACAAGAAAACTGGGACCACAGTGCCTGAATCCATCCATTCCTTCAGTAAGTGTCAATGTTGTTTCTATTCTGATCCAAGAACTGTTCTTAGATCAGAAGATTTTATCATGATCCAGATGCAATTACACAAGATGGGACAGATACAGTTCCTTGTCAGTATAAATGAGAAATAAAATTACCTGTGTTGTCAACTCCACAAAAAGTTGACAGAAAATGTACTGGTATCTGGGTTTATTTGCTCTCAAAATGGTATTTGTGGTGTTTGGAGATGGTAGATGTAACAGCAGTACCAATGGGTTTATTGTTCAGATGAAATCCTAATTTTCTCTCCTCCTTCTGTCTTTCAGTTGGAGATGGTCTAGTGAAGCCAGAAGCTCTAAATAAGAAGGCAATTCAGATCATCAACAGAGTTCGAGATAAGCTCACTGGTGAGTGTGTTATTATGTTTCTATAAGATGACATAAAATCTGAAGATTTTCCTGTTTCTGTCTAACACTTAAGTACTGCATTTAGATACCGAGAAACCTGATTTGAAAAGCAGAGAGGTATTTTAACTAAACAGATGTCATACTTCGCATGTGTTAGTTGAATTACTACTGTCCTGGCCTTACATTTAGTTGAGAAATTTTCTGCCCTTAAATTTTGTAAGAAACTACCCTCCACATGCCATATAGAATCATAGAATAGTTTGGGTTGGAAGGGACCTTAAAGATCATCCAGTTCCAACGCCCCTGCCATGGGCAGAGACACCTCCCACTGGATCAGGCTGCCCGAGGCCCATCCAACCTGGCCTTGAACATCTCCAGGGATGGGGCAGCCACCACTGCTCTTGGCAACCTGTTCTCAGAGTGAAGAAATTCTTCCTTATGTCCAGTCTAAATCTGCCCCTCTCCAGTTTATACCCATTGCCCCTAGTCCATTGCTCCAAGCCTTTGTGAACAGTTCCTCCCCAGCTTTCTTGTAGCCCCTTCAGGTACTGGAAGGTTGCTCTAAGGTCTCCTCAGAGCCTTCTCTTCTCCAGGCTGAACAACCCCAACTCTCTCAGCCTGTCCTCATATGGGAGGTGCCCCAGCCCACTGATCATCTTTGTAGCCGTTCTTGAAGGGAGTAGGACGAGGATTCCAGCTACTGGAAAGTTATCTGTCGTTGGTTTATCCATTATTTGGAGAAGAGAAAAGGAAGAAACCATAATAATAGGGAAAACTGAGTTCTGGGCTCTGTATGCCGTCGTCAAAATTCCTGTCAGCCTTAACTTGCCACCCAGAAGCAAGTAACATTATGTCATTTGTGACTTCCATTTTGTTTTTTTTTTTGTAATCCTTTAATTCTGAAGGTCGAGACTTCTCTCATGACGAAACTCTCGATGTACCCACACAAGTAGAATTGCTCATTAAGCAAGCTACTTCTCACGAGAACCTGTGCCAGTGCTACATTGGATGGTGAGTTTGTCGTCATAACCCTGCTAAGTTCTTCTCTGAATAGCAAGCAGAGAACAGCTAAGGACAATGTCATTTGTGTTTTATGTAGAAGCTTTAGAACACGTTGTGTCTGTGCTGGTATATTTTGCAAGCGATGCTTTAGGGAGTCCTCTGTCAAAGCTGTTGTATTCGTAGTGGCAGGGATTTTAGAACATTTAAACTGCAATCAACCTGAACATTTTAACTGCTTGAAATAAGGCATGCAGAGGTCACTGATTTCAGGTACAGTGAAGAACCACGTGTTCTAAAGTAAGCAGAGGTGATTTACTGAAGTTTTGAGAGTTAGCTTTCCTTTGTGCTTAAGGAAATAGATCTCTAGCGTTTTTTAACATTAGTAGCTGGAAAGAAGCTTGGGGATCACCTGTCAGCTTTTCTAGTGCTAAAATGATGCCTGATTGAGTATGGAATCTCAGTCCTTCTCAGTGTTGCCTTTGTGAAACTACATGCACATCAGCGTTACTACAATATCTTTGTTTTCTTCAGGTGTCCTTTCTGGTAACAGAAGATTCTAAAGTATCCACAGCCTTTTATTCTGGAGGTTTTTGCACTCCAAACTTGCTCTTCTACAAACACACACTGAACGTTGGACTGAAATACAGCCTTTGTCAAATATTTTGAAATGTAAATGAAAAGAGTTATTGTATATTAAAAGTTGGTATTAGCCAATGTATAGCTGCTGTTGGAAAAACACAAGCTGTCTGAAACAACACTTGATGTGGGTTTCCAGGACAGTGAAGATTGATTGTACCACAGATGTCTATGGTTCCACTTGGTCTTTGAGGAACTGGCGATCCATTGAAAATATCTATATACGGGTTTTGACTGACTTTGCAGTGTAACTGAGTCATTTGCAGATTAATTATCGCCCTCGTCAGTCTTGTTGGTGTGGCTGCCGTGAGCTCAATGCGCTTGTGCAGGAGGCTTCGTTTAGATTTAGGGGTGAGCTGGATAACTGGAAAGGGAGAGAAACAGAATTTTACCATTGTTTTATCCTTGTTTTCAGCCTCAATTCTTGCCCAAAAATTGGAAACTGTAAGTGCGTTCATTACACTAGTGCAGGAGTCGTGTTTCAGACTAGATCAGGATATCGGAGCGCATCCAAGGTTTGTAGACCTGGAGCTGAGCAAGATCAGATGCCTCTATGCAGATTGATCGGTGGGGCAAACTGGATGAAGAGTATGAATTAGAGCTTTCCCATATTGTCCAGATTAAAAAGTATTGGGGAAATAAGTAGGTAAAGTTAGTACTCTGTATAGGAGGCAGACATGGGGAGAACTGGTCATAACTTGAAACAGAAAATGATGGTTATTAAACACGAGGGTGAAGATAAAGTTATGATTTATTAATTAAACATATTAAAAACAATGCACAAAATACAACAGAGTAGCCATGTTTAGATGCCATGTTGTATTTGAATATTTTTGTGCCAATAAATTACACCAACATGTAAACATTTTGACTGTGTTCTTGTTTATTCCTCAGTATTTCTTAGGGGGCAACAGGGAAGAAGGTTAAGCTTTGGGGGTTGGCTTTGTGGGGTTTTTTTCATGTTTCATTTTGCCGTGGATTTGATGTGTTTGTTTCTGCATCAGTTCATGCTAAATTTCCCTTTCGAGAGCAGCTGGAGGCAAAATTACTACGACTGAATCATGTCTGACACTTGAATAAAAGAAACTTGACCATAGAACCTGTCAATTTTAGCTCCCAGCAGATGCAGAACCATCTGTGTGGTAAGAACGTTGCCTTTCCTTGTCTCAGGGTGACGGCCGCAGCTTGAGGGGGTGCGTGGCTGTCCTGTCCTGGGCTTCCCCGGCCACTTGTGCTGGTGCTGTGCCCCAAAACGGGGAACATGGAAGATGACAGCTTCAAGGCTTTGAGTGGCGATGCCCCAGCCCATTCCCTGACTGTTTTATTGCCTCTGCAGGCAGCCCCTGTGTCCCAGTGTCAGTGCTTGGAGAGGAGAGGGCTAGGGTCTCACTCCCTGAAGCCCTAAGGGGTGTCCTCCCTGGGCCCTTTTGTGGGTGCCTAGGGGAAAGGAGGGCTGGGGGATGTCCCTAGGCCCCTTTGTGGGTGCCTGGAGGGAAGAGGGCTGGAGTCTCACCCCTAGGCGCCCTGAAGGCAGCCGTGGGGCAGCTCCTTATCCCCTTTGATGGGTGCCTCGGGAGGAGAGCTGGGGGTCTCGCCCCTTGGAACCCTGAGGGGCATCCCTAGGGCAACCCCTGGTCCCTTCTGTGGGGTCAGAGGGCTGGCGTCTCGCCCTTTGGAGCCCCCTGTGGGTGCCCCTCCCCGCCGCGCGGGGGCGCCCCAGGCAGCCCCGCCGCTCTCTCACTCCGCGCGCTCGCCCGTCTGTCCCCAACACACACACCCCCTCCCGCCATCTTCTCGCGCGATCTCCCGAGCATCGCGTGGCCAAGATGGCGGCGGCCGCAGGCCCGGGGAGCGGCAACGCTGCGGCCGAGGGTCCCGCGGGGCAAGAAGAACGCGGCGAGGCGGCGGGGCGACCCGCTGAGACGGTGACGGGCGGCGAGGCCGTGCTCCCTGGCTTCGCTGACGCCGATGCCTTCGTCAAGGTGTGTGCGCGGCGGCGAGGGGGCCTGGGAAGGGAGTGGGGGAGCAGGGTGAAAAGCGAGACGGGGGGGGGCTTTGTGGTGGTGCTTGCGCGGCGCGGGGCATGCTGGGAGTTGTAGTTCGGGGTGTGTGAGGGCACAGCCCCTCAGAACAGAGCAGGGTGGAACAAGGAGCAGTTGCTGTTTGGAAAGCGGAGTATTAGTTTTCTAATCTAAACAAGAGTTTAGTTTTACCTAATTCCATAGAATCACCAGGTTGGAAGAGACCCACCGGATGGTCAAGTCCAACCATTCCCACCAATCACTAACCCATGTCCCTCAGCACCTCATCCACCCGTCCCTTAAACCCCTCCAGGGAAGGTGACTCAACCCGCTCCCCGGGCAGCCTCTGCCAGTGCCCAATGACCCTTTCTGTGAAAATGTTTTTCCCAATGTTCAGCCTAAACCTCCCCTGGTGGAGCTTGAGGCCATTCCCTCTTGTCCTGTCCCCTGTCACTTGGGAGAAGAGCCCAGCTCCCTCATCTCCACAACCTCCTTTCAGGTCTCCCTTCCTCCTTTAAAGGATTGTATGATTATGTGTTTGCAGTCTTTCCCTATCTCAAATGCAACGTCAGGCAGCAGGCTGGGTCCAAAGCTCTACATTAGCAGAGATTTGCCTGCTGTGATATTCAAAATAACATTAAAATTATCCTTATGATCCAAGAAGTAGTTGCTATTACAAGCAGTGGAATATTTTTTTATTCAAACTAAAGTAAAGTTCATCTAAGTAGTTGTATTTTTTGAAAGTTAGGTAGAATGTCCCTCTGGGGGGGTGTTTTCATTCAGTGGTTTTCCAGATGCTGTACAGATGTGTCTTTTGTAAACCTGTTTTCAGTCTTTCCCCATCTCAAATGCAAGGTCAGGCAGAGAGCTGGCCCCAAAGCTCCAAATAAGCAAGAGTTTTGACTGTTGTGAAGTTCATAATAACATTAATCCTTGGAAAGTTATAGAACATGCATAAGATTTCTGGGAAAATTTATACCTGTGCATGTAAGTGGGAAATATATTCTGTCCCAGCTCTTGTCTTTGCATGTGATTGATGGAGATCACTCCCTCCTGTTGCCCAGGCCTGGTAAAGGACGCTTGCTTTCAACAACTCCAAAATGAGTCTTAGAGAGTTTATTTGCCAGCATTTTCAGTATCAGGGGCACCAGCCACATTGTGTTTCACCCAAACACGCCACTGTCCTGAGAGGGAAGGCAACAAAATACTGAATAACTACTAATAACACGCTATTCTTGCACAGTATGCTCTTGGCACAGTGGTGGCTGCGACAAAGGCGTCCAATGGGCTTCCTCAGCCTGGCGATGAGTATGATTTCTACCGAAGCTTCCCTGGTTTCCGGGCATACTGCGAGACACAGGGTGACCATCTCCTTCACTGGTAAGGATGCTTTTCTGTCTCTGGGCCATTTCTGATAGCTTCCAATCCAAAACTGAAGATAGCACCCTCTTTTGGAGACTCGAACTTGCGGTAGATAAGATGTTTTATTTCATATACCTAATTTTAGCTACTTGACTGTTCAAGTAACAAGTCAAGAGGGAGCCTTTGATAATGATTTGGATAAAGAGCTGTATAGAGAGCGGAGGCTGATATAAAATGCATTAGATTGTCTATTTAAAAAGTCACATGGTTCCTAATAAATTAATTCTCACACTTAATGCTGTATAGATGTCTCTTCTATTCACTGTTCACGCGGCACTATCTGTAGGTACTACATTGATTTATTGTCAGACTTTGAAGATGTAGAAAGTGATACAGAATTGGGAGGTTTAGTGTTCAGCAAGTCTGCTTTTGAATTGCTGATAGCTCTTCTCTTCTTTTGCAAGCATGAGCAGGGTGATGCAGTACCATGGCTGCCGTAGCCACATCAAAGATCGCAGCAAAGTGACAGAGCTGGACGATAAATTTGATATGCTGGTTGACTCCAATGATGTCATCCTTGAAAGAGTGGTAAGCAAATGATTTCAAATGATTTTCTTGTAAACTGTACTTGCCACACGTTCTTTCTTATTGCCAGAATGTCAGGGGTAGTGCTTACACAGTTGCATTTAGTGTTTCCTCAGTTTAGTGGGTTTCCTTTTCATTTTAACATTTTCATATGCAGGCCAGTGGTCACAGTAGTTAAGACAGATGAATTATGGTCCAAAGAGAAGGAAGGTCATGCATGGCTTGTGAGGAAACAAGAACCTCCCAACCTGAGAACAGATCTGTAAATTCAGAGAGTCACCTCTCTGAGGAAATTCATCCTACCCCTGATGCTCAACATGCTTCTCCCACATTAGTCAGTCCCATGTTGCACAGAGTTGAGTGGAAATAACTGTGGAGGTTTCTACCTATGTTACTTTCTTTATTAAGTCTGACTAGGGTGGCAGAGTGTGGTAATTGAACAAGCATTTGGTTTTCACCTCTCTTTTGTGGAATTTAGGGTATTTTATTGGATGAAGCAGCAGGAGTGAACAGAAACCAGCAGCCAGTCCTTCCTGCTGGGTTACAGCCCCCACAGATTATCGTTTCCAGCTGGAACCGCAAGGTGAGGCCTCTGTGCTCAGTTTGCTGTGTTACCTTAGCTTTCTTCCCCGGCTTTGGTCCTACTGATTTGCCAGGGGAGTATTTATTCAAATTTGATTCTGGATTCTTTGTGCTTTCAGCTGCCCTTTCAGTTCCATGTACACAACAGCCTTTCTCTTGCTGATTCGTATGGATTCAGGATCCTGATTCAGAGAACTTTTATTCTTAGGTGCTGGGCTCACTGCAAAAGAGTGACTCACATTTGAGTTTGGGATATAATTTTATTGCTCTGTGTATTGGGCCAGGCTGAGTAAAAGAAGTTCTGAGCATCTGTTAAGTTGTGAGTTTTACCTTTGGTCTACCTTTTTTTAAACAGGCAGGAGAAGCCCACAAGAGAACTCAGTCTGAAACTTTCCGACTGCTTCATGCCAAGAATATCTCTCGACCGCAGCTTAAATTTCGGGAAAAGATTGATAATTCCAATACTCCCTTTGTACCTAAACTTTTTATCAAGCCCAATGCTTTGAAACCTTTGCCTGAAGGTATGGGGTTTATCTTTTGTTGGGTAGCCTGTTGAGAGTATTAGACACAAATCTGTCCTTGCAGTCTAGAGAGCTCACTGACTGCAGGAGACATTGACTATTTAGGTGGTCAGTAAGCTCTGTGACTATTCTTTCCGTATGTGCAATGTAAGGTTAGATCAGCATGCGGCATCTTCTTGTTGCTCTACAGTAAATAGTATATTTCAAACATATTTTGCTGCTTCTCTTTACCACCATTGACTGTGTGGGGAGAGTTGCTCTGGCACCAGAAGCAGTCTGTGCTAGCCTAATTGGCTTTGCAGATAATTCTCTGATTAGTTATGAGCATCAGGTGTATGGTTTAGACCTGTCTTTGCTTTGGGTGCGTTATCAAAGTCACCAGCACAGCATCCTGTCTCAGCAACTTGACATTCTGCTGCCAATGATTCATCTCCGCAGTGACGTGGTTGTACTTTTAGTACCTGGGAATGATTGAAAGATTCATCTGAAGATTTTTTCAATCTCTTCCTAAGCTCTTGAGCAGAACCACCTCACATCTTGTTTCACAACAGTCTGTTAAAACCCAGTAACTGAGTTGTTATTAGACGTGCAGGCAGAAATCTTGCTGACAGCAAAAGCTGCAGGCCTAAATTGTTAGGACTTTTGATAGTTTATGATTTTAGTAGGGTATTGTGGGTGGAGGGTAGAGAGTGGTAGGCTGAGAACATGTTATGTATAGGACCCAGTCCAGTTGTTCCATATTGGTTATTCAGCCCTCACTAAAAGTGGACGGGAACGAAAGGAGCGCCCTGAAGACTTGGATGTACCAGCTGCCTTGGCAGACTTCATACACCAGCAGAGGACACAGCAAAATGAACAAGACATGTAAGAAATTAAACTGACAGCAGGGTGCTTGGAATACCATTGGCAAACACGCAGTTGTATGGTCCCGTTGTGCCGATGCACATGTGTAACAGCTCTGCATGTGTTTGTGTTCATGTCATTTGCTTTAGACATCTGCAGCTATTTTAAATCCATGCTTAATAAGAGATAAAATTTGTTCTCAGTAGAGAAACTGCAGTAGCTCTAAAAGCTTCTGTGCTCTGGCTTCACAAAGGTGACTGAAATTTTGTCTGTGCCTGTCTTCTCAATTTCCACAGGTTTGCTCACCCTTACCAGTATGAACTGGAGCATTTTTCTCCACCAGATGGAGTTCTTATAAAACCAGAACCGCAGGTTGGTGCCCATGTTACTTTAAGCTTATTGCAAATGCAGGAAGTTTACAGCTGGTTGTACCTGATAGATTTCAGAGTTGAGGGTGGAGGTCAGGCGTGAGAATAGGCAGAGAAGGTACCATGCCTTATCATTTGCTCTTCCAGATGTACAGGCCCATCAAGGAAACACCCTGTCATTTTGTCACCACACTGGATCAGCTGGTAGAACTAAATGAAAAGCTTATGAACTGTAAAGAATTTGCCCTGGACTTAGAGGTAATCAAATTGCCTTTTCTGTGTACTGCTAGTTCCTAGGAGCCCATCATATTCTTCCAGTCTGTTTTGTAGACCTCTCACTCTTGCTTTTTCTACTTTCTGACATGAAAGGACAGTTCATGTCCCTAACCTATCAGATACTATTGCGAAGATTGAATTAAACTGTGTCCATAATGTAAGTTTTCCAATGGTAGCACAGGCTGCAGATTTGATACTGAATTATATATTCTTTCAATTCATTACATGCTTTTTTATGTCATGTTAGTGACTGCAAAGAGAAAAATTTTCCGCATCCAGTTGTCTTTTGCTTTAAGAAGCCCTCTGTTACTTTTCCTTCTTCATTTGGGATGCTGTTTGTTCTGTAGTATTACTTTTGTAATGGATCCTAGCTTACATCTATCTCTCTTCTGTGTTTTTGCAGCACCATTCCTACAGGAGCTTCCTGGGCTTCACATGTCTGATGCAGATCTCCACGCGAACAGAAGACTTCATTATCGATACACTGGAATTGCGCAGTGACATGAACATCCTCAACGAAACCTTCACAGACCCTGCAATTGTGAAGGTCTGCTGCCAAATTCACCAGTTCACCACCAGAATTCCATTTCCTCTGCCTTAATTTAAGCTTTCTTATAGTTTAAAGCACGGTCTTGGCTCTGTCTTGGTCACTTGGTTCTGCTCTTAGTGTATTTTGTTCACTCGCCTCTTTCCTTGGTGTAAGTGGAGGGTTACTTGCCAAATGCACTCATTTAGTGGTTCTGCACTTAACAGTGAAGGACAGAGAGAAAAGAAATCTGGTCCTAGACACATAAATATGAAACCACAGCACTATCAGCCTGGAGTAGAAATGTTCTTCATATCATTCTCAATTTGTTTTGCTTTTCAAGGTCCTTCATGGTGGTGAATCAGATGTGGAATGGCTGCAAAAAGACTTTGGTCTGTACTTGGTGAACATGTTTGATACTCACCAAGCTGCTCGTCTTCTCAATCTGGGCAGGCATTCCTTGGACCACTTGCTAAAGCTGTATTGCAGTGTAGATGCTGACAAGCAGTACCAACTGGCGGACTGGAGGATACGGTAAAAACTGACCCCTTAAATGGGCTGGAACTGCAAGGTAGCACTTAGCCTTGTTTGTATTGTTAGAGCAGGAGCCTGTTTCTAGCTGCAAGCCCCATAGTTGTAGATAGTCTCAAAGTGAACGAGCACAGCATTTACTGTGCTTTAAGTTCTTTTATGAGTTTCATTTTCCCCTGTTTCTTCAGAAAATGAGTTCTTTTGAGAAGATCAGGGAAGATTAAGTAATGAAAAGCTCCTGGAAGCTCTCTTCTTAAGAACAGTGCTTAACCACTGCAGACTTACGTAGAAAGTCAGTGTTCGCCCGCCTAGAGCCCTCCCAAACCATTCAGTTGCCCACATGAGGTAGAGCAGTGTGCTGCTGGAGCCTGGTGATCAAAGTGGACCCTGCACACCACAGAGATCCCAGCTCTACTTTATGTAGGCTCTGCAGAGAGAGAGAGAGAGAAGAGTTACAACAAATACTGTACTAAGCAGTTCTGCCATCTGTCTTAACTACGTGGCAATCCTGCTTGCTGGCATGCAAACAAGATGCCATCTGAATTGGAGAATGCGCAGCATGTTACTGCTGTTGCCCAACAAATCCTTCACTAAGGAAACAAGAATTTCTGTATTTGTTCTTGGCGTGTTTTACATGCAGTTTGCCCTAGTATACCTTGCAAGAGGAAGATGACAGTTCACTGAGGCAACTGAAATATATCCCTCTATTTCTGGGTCTTTTTCTAGCCCTTTGCCAGAAGAAATGATTCACTATGCCCGTGATGACACTCACTACTTGCTCTACATCTATGATAAAGTGAGGGAAGCGCTGTGGGAGAAAGGAAACGAGCAGCCCACTCAGCTGCAGGTTGTGTGGCAGCGCAGCAAGGACATCTGCCTGAAGGTAAAGCTTCACCTGTTTGGATTCTGGATCAGAGTATGGGCCTAGTAGAACAGAAAGTCCTTTGCCTATTCTACGTCTGTTGCATAGACGCTGGGTTTTTTCCTCATTGTGTGTCTGAAAACAGCTGTGTAAACTGTTAAGTTGTGTGCAGTCACTTGTTTCACTGGTTAAAATCCTTGGATTGAGATGCCCTCTTGCTGTTTTTTAAATGCTGCACTCCTTGGCCTCCCAGTGCTTTCAGATGTGTCTTTCCCAAGAGAAATGTTACACTTCCAGTTCTACTGGACGTTCCTAGAAGTTCAAAGTCTGGCTGGAGTTGCGTTATGAGATAATTAAATCGTGTCTGTGGAAAATACTGTCTACAAAAGTAGGCCTTGCCTAGCATAGTAAACCTTGAAGATTGTACGTCTAAAGCTGCTCCTGGAGTTGGTGAGGATGGATTTCCCCTAAAAATGGATATTTTTCAGGAATGGGCTCCTACTGGTCATTTAGGGTAAAAGCTCCAATACGCATTGTACCTGAGTTTATTTGATCCCCTGATGTCTGTGTGAGATTTGATCTGTCTTGGTGAAACAAACTAGAAAGCACAAATCAGACAGTGATCATGAGTGCTTTTTTTCTTCCTGTCCAGAAATACATCAAGCCGCTCTTTACAGATGAATCCTACCTTGAGCTCTACAGGAGGCAGAAAAAACATCTCAACACACAGCAGCTGGCAGCATTTAGGTTGCTGTTTGCATGGAGAGACAAGATGGCACGTCAAGAGGATGAGAGTACTGGGTAGGAAGTCTTTTCTTAAACACACTGACTTAATGCTTCATTGAGTCTCTCGGATTGTGCTCCTCACTTCCCTGCCTGAGGAGGAACCACTTTCCCTGTTGAAATCAGTGAACAACCTCAGGCTGCTTTTAACACAGAAGTCACCTGAGCAAATTCTTGCTGGTGTCTTGATCAGCCCTGCTTAATTTCTTTTTAACTGATTTCATCTTTTCAGACCTTGTAATTGGGGCAGACTTGGGCACTTTGGAGGTATTTTAAAGAGTTTTTAACTTTCTGTTACATTCACACCTTCTCTTTGTGTTGTAGATATGTGCTACCAAATCATATGCTGTTGAAGATAGCAGAGGAGCTGCCCAAGTAAGTTTTGTTCACCCATGAGGAGGTCTCCTAGTGTGTATTTTTTTCTGCAGTTGGTCCCTTACACAGCTGCCAGTATAGGTTTTCTGTGTAGATCTTAATTTTGCAAGAGAAATAAATAGCAATACTCCTTCAGAAGTCTCCAGACTTGTAGGATGCATCTCTCCCTGATTTCATTCCACCAATAAAACACATTCCTTTGCACTGCTGTGTGTTATACATCTCTCTGAGATTCCTGCAGTATTTCAGAGCAAGGAAGGGATGATTTCCCCCACGACACTTATTTGGTGTGTTTTTTCAGTTCCTAAAGGGATTAGGCAGGAGGCAAGGGGCAGATACCTTTAAACACCCAATTGAGACAACATTTTCCTTAAACATGTGGTACTCGTCACTTAAGATCCATACCTGAGAATGACAAAAATGTATCTTTAAACACAAGTCCGCTGCTGGGCTCAGCTTCCGTAGATGAACATTGAACTAGGAACAAAACAAAGATGGGAACAGACAGACCATAGAAAAGACAGGTGAGAGGAGATCCAAATTAATGGTTTCTCCTTATCTCACAAACCTGGTACAGAAAAATTTTTTGTCGCAGAGAATAAACTCTGACAGATTAATCTGCCTTGTGTTGTTCTGCCACAGTCAGGATCATGGTTGTATCTGGTTGCACATCCTTTGAATGCAAATGCCTGACATAGTGGCCATAAATATAGCACACTGAATTTTTCTCATCTCTCTTCAGAGAACCCCAGGGCATCATTGCTTGCTGTAATCCCGTCCCACCACTAGTTCGCCAGCAGATTAATGAATTGCATCTTCTCATTCAGCAGGCCCGGGAGATGCCTCTTCTCAAGGTAGGAGTAGCTTGTACCACACAAGAGACTCATCACTTGATTTCCATAAGCCAAGGACTGGAGCTTAACAGTGGCCTATGGTGATGTGTATGCTGAAATTTGCCTTTTGAACGCTGTGAGTAGTGTTCTATAGTAGAGCAGAAAGATATATTGCAGCTTCTTGCCTGTCTGTTTTCTGCTCTGTAGTGGCTTACACACAGCATAGTTTCCTGGAGAACTAGAGCAGTAAAAGAACAGACACTACTTTAACAGGGTGCAGTTGTCTGTCTTGCATTTCACACCATGTTTGCCTGTGTGAGGAAGAACTGGAACTTGTAAAATGTTTTGGCCATGTAAATGGGTTAATAAATCTTCTACAGCTATGGTGAACCAAAAAAACCCAGACCTTGGTGTGAGAGGTTCATTGGTTAAAATATACAGTCAGTATATTGGTGTTAATACAGTCTTCCTCTAGTAAAACAAAACCATTTGTGAGCATCAGCGAATCTCTTCTGTGTGAGATGTTTAAACGTATCTTTATAAAACACTGCAGAAGTAGAAGAAAATGTAATTTTATCAGCCTGCTGCCTTGTGATAAATGAGTTGAAAACATGGATAAGGAGGCCAACATAGAAGAAATAGAGGAGCTGCATTTAGGTGACTTCTCTTTCTCTCCTGTTCTAGTCAGAGGTTTCTTCAGTGGTCAAGAAGAGGGCACCTCTATCCAACCCTGAGGTACTGTTTACATATTTTTGTAACCTAATGTCTTAAACTCAGAGATGTAGCAAAATCCTAGCTTCTAGTAAATTGTTTATTCTCATGCATTTTACAGGTCTCTGCTTTAACTTAATGTTACTTTTCTATGCTAGACTCATAATGTTGCCAGCTGTAAATCAGCGTCTTAAAACCACCATAGTAGCAGCATTTGGGGCTTTGTCAGCAGACACTCAAGCAGCTGAACAGTTTTATGTGTATTAGTCTGTATTGATTGATCTGTGAGAAGTTTCAGGTGCTGACTTTACCCTCATTTACTCTCGTGCCTATGAAGTCAAACAGTCTCCTTTAGCCAAAGGGTGTTTGCACAGATATTTTTCGGTGCCAGATACAATGTATGCTGGCAGGTGAGCTGTATTAAGGATCATCAGTCTCTGAATATCATCCTTTTATTGGAATTTTCATTAATGTGTGCCTGCAGTATGTGAGAACTTATACAGATCTATAGAGTAGTGTATTAATGGCGATTGTAATTCACATTTCTCTGCAGAGGCTGGAGAACACCTTCTTTGGACCACATGACAGTTCTCGGGTTCCTATGGATGATTTTCAGAACAACTCTGCCTTGGGTAATTTGGACTTAACCTAAAAACTGTGCTAATAGTGACATGGGGCTCTGACGTGGGGAAAGAAGCAGCCTTGAAGAAACTTTCAGTAATGAGATTTCAGTGAAATCTCATTACACAGAAGAGCAGTAAAATATATAAGTATCTGGTAAAAAATTTGTCTCCTTTTCTTTGTAGAGCCTGTCCCAATTTTGGAACATGGTTGTCTCTTTTCAGACAGTGAGAGGACAATGAATATTCAGGATGTTCAGCCAGACTCAACGTGTCTTGTTGCCACAGCCACTGTCAGCATATTCAATGTAAGCACCATGCTTGTGATAGTGTCAGTATTTTAAGTATTAGAAACCTACTTAATCTGATAAAGCTGTGTGGAAGCGTTGCAAGAAGCAGTAAGTTGGGACTGCATGTGGCAGAGCCAAAACAACCAAGTTAGGAGACCAGCAAATTAACTCTCGTTTCTCTGGAGAGTTACTGCCTTCAGTTTCAGACAGAGTCAGAAATAGCATGACTGAAACAGCAGCAGCTATAAATAAAAATTATTAATGTTAATATTTCTTCCTTCTTTTTAGGAATGTGAGGAAGATGAAGGAAATGAGAAGGCATTAACTGCCGCACAGCAGAAAGCTCAGCGCATAATGGAGTCCTTTGAAAATCCATTTAGAATGGTAAAAGCTCCTAGATTATTTGTGGGATTCAAACTACCTAGTGCAGAGGATGCTCTGAGCTGTTTTGCCGGGCATATCCGAAAGAGCTGGATACAACGTCTGCTGCTGCTCTCTTACTGGAAACAAGATTGTTCTTCTCGCTAAGCATGCATGTGTGGACTTGTTCTCAGAGCACATTGAAATGCCTCTTAGATGTGTGTACTTCTACATAGTTAAACAGACCTCTCACTGTGGTTTATTTTATCAAGTTTGAGGGTTTTTTGATTTGCGTCACATTTTCATCTCAACTTTACAGCTAGAGTTTGTGAGCTGAGTTTACTGTTCTAATGAACGGGAAGAACAATAGAATACTTGTTTATACATTTGGAGTAACAAATCACTAGGAAATACCATCAAAATAGCTGTTCTTAGTGTATGGTTGAGGGTTGATTTTTAGGGTTTTCTTGTTTGTTTTTCTGTAACGTTTCTGTTGGCCATAGCTGCAGTAACTTTTCTTTTTTCAAGACGTGATCTGTCTGTGGAAGCTTTCTAAAATAGGAACGTTTTGATTCAGAACACTTCAAGTAGCATGTCAGCTAAATGTCGTGTGCTGTGTTTAAAACAAAATGTCTTTTGTTCCTCTCTACAGTACCTGCCTGCAGAACAGAACCCTGCCTATGTCTCTCAATCTGCAAAGTTTGACCCATCATCAAAAATTTATGAGGTAAGACTTGTGCTAAAACTTCCTGCCAAGTAGTACAAAAGAAACAAATACGTAGATTATTTTGTTTTGGGAACCTCAGCAATAGAGGAATTTTTTTTTCTCCCTGGATTCTGCTTAGAAAAAGAATATAAGTTTTGAGAAACTTGCCACATTTCTGAATCTGTCAGTCATTGTCTCTGCAGCATTCATATCTTTCAAAGAACCAGGGATCGGAGATGTTCCACTCTATATTCCCCATTTGTCAAAGCTACAAACTACTACTAAACTCTTGTATCTGTCTTTGTTCTCATGGCTTGTTCGTAGCTTAGAACTTGTAAAGCAGATGGTTTTACTTTACCTGGTGCAGCAGATCTTAATCTATTCTACAATCCATCTTGATCTTTTGTACCCTTAATGAGGACCAGCATGTGGTAGCAAGTTTATAAACTCCCTTTTGCCATAAAACTTCAAACGAAGTGATCGCAGGCAATTTTTTTTCATCGCAGATCAGCAATCGATGGAAGCTGATGAGTCAAACACAAGCAAAGAAGGAGACCAAGGATGAAACAAAAAAGAAAGCAGCCCAGCAGTCAGGTGCAGCTGTTCTTCCCTTCCTCATTTTCCCATGCTTTTCCCAGTGCACATACGTTGTTTCCCAGTTACAAAAAAAACCTTAGGTGATTGATTGTTCAACAGAGATTGTGCTCTGTTTAGTTTGGGACTTGCTACAAGCTGCTTGCTTTTTTCTGAGCTCCTGGGTAACTTACTCCTGTTTTTTACAGTGATACTTGTTTGTTTCTGTAGCTGCTCGGGACCAGGCACAGAAGGTGTACAACGAGGCAACAGAAAATATCGTGTCTGTTCGTCAGCAAGCTATGGTATGTCACTGAATTCCCTACTTCCAGCCCCTTTTGACCTTTATGACAGTTCAGAATGAAACCCTGAGCCTTGTAGCACCCGAATGACATTCTTTTGATAGTGATCTCTCTGTGGTTCTGCCCTGTGCGAGCAGCAGGTCACTAGCAACTGTACTGTGCAAATCATAGAATAACTAGGTTGGAAGAGACCCACAGGATCTTCGAGTCCAACCATTCCTATCAAACACTAAACCATGTCCCTCAGCACCTCGTCTACCCATCCCTTAAACCGCTCCAGGGAAGAGGACTCAACCCCCACCCTGGGCAGCCTCTGCCAGTGCCCAATGACCCTTTCTGTGAAAAATATTTTCCTAATACCCAGCCTAAATCTCCCCTGGCGGAGCTTGAGGCCATTTCCTCTTGTCCTGTCCCCTGTCACTTGGGAGAAGAGGCCAGCACCCTCCTCTCTACAATCTTCACATCCCTTCACGTCTTCAGTGGGGAATGTTTTGCACTGCTGCACCTCTCTGCTTCTCATTCGCCCAGGTTCCCCTAAATCTGCTTGTGGGACTACAGCAGATCCCATCCCCTAGTTGTCAAATGACGACTTGACTTTTCATCTCAAAACTCCCTACTCTGAAAAAAATGAAAAGCGGGTTTAGCCCAAAGAAGAACCCGTTGCTTTCTCCCTGCACTATTATTGCTACAGGCAAGAGCTGTCCCTGGGGCCTAGCTCCATCGTGTAGTTCATCTTCATGATGTTTTTTTGCCTACATGGAGGTGTTTCATTCTCCTCTCCTGAACTTGTCCTCATTTCTGTTCTGTGGGTTGCTTTCACAGCAGGAACAAGCTAATAAGAAAAGGGAGAGAGTCATAAGTGAAACGGGAACAGAGTTGCCAAAACAAGAGAAGAAACGGCCAAAAGCCTCCCAGCAACCAGAAGAGCTGGAAGCACTGAAGCAGTTTACCCCCTTTGATTACAGCAAGACCAACTTCAAAGTGTTTGCGGGTAAGATCTGGATCTCTTGCTAGAGAGCTGCAGGCTGTGGAAAATGTTGCCAGCTGAGTGCGAATGTAGGTGCCAGACTGTTCAGACTGTTCGAATGCACCTACCTTGCGGTGGGGAAACACTGAAAGAAATTTTCTGGGAGAATGTACAGTTTTGCATCCCTTTTCTAATTTGGCAACAAAATCCTGAAACTGTTGGCCAGGGGTTTTATGGATTCGTGTTTTGCTGCTTCTCCCTGTAGAGAAAGTCATCTGTTTAACTGGACGCCAGGAACTAGGAGGCAAGGGGGATTGGACTCCTTCGCGACGAGCATCTATTGAAAAGCATCCCCTGCTCTTAAGAGACTGTTATGGTTTTTAACACATGGGAGACTGCAGTGAAACCTCACGATCACAGGAACTCTGTGGAATGTACTGTTTTTCCTGGAAAATTTTAGTGACAGCTTTTCTCCTCTCTCCCTTAGGAAGCAGCAAACCGAAGCAGTCGCCACAATTTGATCCTGCCAAGCAAGCTTACGCAGGCAAGGTATGGGCATGTCGGGAAAGAAGGGGTGGAAACCTTGATGATAGCATGAACCCATCTGGGGACTCGCCAAGGAAGGCAGATGCCTTTTTCTGGATCTGTAGAACATTCCCTAACAGCACAGTACTGTGGTGCAGCTTCCAGTCACGAGCTCGTACTTGGTATTACAGCCTCTTCCCATTCTGGAGGAGTTTTTTTGGGGGGCCCCTCAGACTCTTGTTTCTCACCCCTTCATGCGTTGTTCACACAACCCATGGCAGGTGGTGGAATGGCATGAGCTGCAAGGTCCCCTCCAACCCAAACCATTCTCTGATTCTATGGTATGCTTGTAAAGGAGTCCTAAAGCATGAAGCTTTCAGTGGAAAGGAGCAGTGTCTTTGAACCTGGGGGACCTGAGGGCATATGAATCTCGTGGAGTACACTGTGTTTGGCGAGTACCTCACTGGTGGTGTTTTCTTTTTCTGTGCAGAAACAGAAATTCGCTGGAGCTAACAAACTTCAACAGTCTGGAAACCGAAGCATGACCTACCTGGCTGGGAAAGGCGATAGGTGTGTTGTCAGCCTGCACTCATGATGGAGTGGAATTTTTTCACACCTGTGCCCTGGAGCTATGAGCTATTGTCCTCAGTGCTGTGGGAGCTTGCCCAACACCTACTTCATTTCACAGCTTGACATCAGTATAAAGGGAAAAAAAAAGAAAAGGAAAAGCTTAGTCAGGATTAATGCAATCAAAGACAGTTCTGGGTGGAAGGTTTGAAATGCTGAGGTAAAAGCTTGTGTTAATAGATGTGGGAGTCGCTTTCTTTGGCCACAATGATAAGAGGTGGGGAGAACATTTGCCTGGCTTGGGAGGGAGCTAAATAACAGTACTGCCAAAAAGGAATATTCTCATGCTTAAGGAGGCTTGATCCTAGTGTATTATTTAGTCATAACAGAGCAGCATTGGAGCGAGAAAGGTTCTGTCTGCATGACCCTTGAAGGTCACGTTGAAGGTGAAACCTGTTGAAGGTTTTCAGTCTTGAATGAATTCAGAGCAAGAATTAAAGTCTTTCTGTAACTGTCTTTTGCAGGGGCTCCAAGCACCACTGGCCAAAGAGATAGTCCTTGGTACCGGGCCTGCGGGAGCTTCTGCTGAACAAGAGAGTCAGAAGTGTTGTCAAGTGCCGGTCATTGAGCAGTTTTTATACAGAATTCTTTTTAAAGACATTAAATCCTTTTTTTTTTTTTTTCCCAAAAGGAAAAACATCTTAATTTATGTCATTTTTATTATATTCACATTGGATTTTTTTCTAATTATAATGTTGCTTTGTTTCTAATTTTGGAAGTTTATCCTGTGTGCTCAGTTAGGCTAAATTTGTCATTTTGTGGAGCTGCTTGAGGTCCAGAACCAGCCTGTCTGGAGCATGAGAGGAAGAGCTTGGCATCTCTAGAGACAGCACAAAAGTCACAGAGAGATTTAGGAGATGAGACTCAAACCCAAACAGTCCAGAGGAGGAAAAAAAGACAAAACTGTTATGTTAGATCTTTCTTATAAATTGAACTGCACAGCTCACCTCTTGTAAAACAAGGTAATATGAAAAGTTAGTGTGTTTACCCAGTAGGGTTTATGTATTTTGAAGCAAAGATTTTATTTTAAGGGGGGGGGAAAGGGGGTATTTTTTGGATCAGGTACTGGTAGTTTCACCATAATGTTGTAGTATGAAAGGTTTTCACCTTATAGTTAGAGTAAAAGCATTAGTGTTAGGTAGAAGGTGAAACAGTGCAGCATTGGGTTGGAGAAAGTTCAAAGGTTTGTGCTGCAACCGAGTCTCAGAACAGCTGTACTGACATTTCCTAGTTTTAAAAACCCACAGTGAATTATCCTGAAGTCTGTAGACACAGATCAGCCCATGATTTCCCAGATGAATGGCAGAGCTTATTCTGAAAGCTGAAACTGCAGGCTCTAATACTGCTGTGAAAGAGGTGAGCAACATCGCAGTTTAGCAGTCCAAGGAGTAGAGGGGATGAGACCTTGCTTAAAACCACGTGAAATCAGTGCAGAGCCGCTTCCTGCGTTACTGTGCTGACCAGTGAATCTTGCTCCTTTTCCCCAAGGCCTCACCTTTAGTCCATGATTCTGACTAAGGATTTTCTGTTTCATGCTCCCCTGTTTTGGCAGTGGTTGAATTCAGTTCTCTGACTGTTAGGCCGAGTAGGTCGCGGTTGAAAACTTCCCTCTCTGTTCCTAACCTGAGGGCTTTATTTTACAAAGACTGTGAGGACATTAGGGAGTTTGTTTGTTTATAGTCTTTTCCCATGTTTATGGAGAGTGAGGAGTAGGGACTGGAAGGACCAGAGGAGGGTTAAGATCATCCTGTCCCACCCCTCTGCCACAGGCAGGGACACCTCCCACTGGATCAGGGGCTCAGAGCCCCATCCAATGTGGCCTTGAACCCCTCCAGGGATGGGGCAGCCACCACTTCCCTGGACAACCTGTTCCAGGTCCTCACCACTCTCGGAGTGAAGAAATTCCTCCTTATGTCCAGTCTCTAGTTCATACCCATTGCCCCCAGTTCTAGCACCACAAGCCTCTGTCAACAGTCTCTCCCCAGCTTTCTTGTAGCCCCTTCAGGTACTTGAAGAGGTGGTTCCATTGCAGTTGTCTCAGTGCATTTGCAGGAGTTGCCACTTCCCTTCTTGTCAGCTTTGCTGCTCCGGGGACATCTAGAAGTTGAAGATGAGCAGCTCTTACCCCTTTGGCTGCAGATTTCTGTGGATTCATTAAATCCTCTACTTAATATTCCGTGCCTGGAATATTTCCATTCCATTCTGAGGAGGATCTTCATTTTAGTGTTTTCCTTATGAGTTGCAGTTACTGCTGTAGGTTTTAAAAATGGTCTAGAGGGAAGTGCCTGGCACATCCGTGCACGCTCTGGTTCCCAGGTGAGTGCAGCCTGGAACAGACAGACACGAGGACAGAGGGGCGAGGGCAGCCCAGGATGGATGAACTGGGGCAGACGGACAGACAGACAAACAGAGGGGCAAGGGCAGCCTCCGACAGACAGACAGACGGATGGAAGGGCTGATGTGAAGGATGGGCAGGTGGCTGGGCGGGGTAACGGGATGGACGGACAGACTGGCAGAAGGGCTGGAGGATGGGTAGATGGAAAAACAGGGAAGGGCTGGTGGAACAGACAGAAGGGATGAATGGATGGGTGGGCAGATGGAGGGAGAGACAGGGGCTGAGGAGAGGGATGGACAGACGGAGGGGTTGGTGGGTGGATGAAGAGACAGATAGAAGGGCTGTTGGATGGGTGGACTGACAGACGGATGGACGGACAGACAGATGGGCTCAGGGATGGATGGATGGACAGATGGACGAACAATGGGGCTGACGAGATGGTTGGACAGACGGATGGGGCTGATACGATGGATGAATGGAGAGGTGGAGGGGCTGGTGGACGGATGGATGGAGAGATGGAGGGGCAGCCAGGATGGTTGGACAGATGGATGGACATAGAGGAGCTGGCAGGAAGGTTGGGCAGACAGGCTGATGGATGGACAGACGAACGGAGGGGCTGGTGGGGTGGATGGACATACAGGCATAGGGGCTGACTGTAAGGTTGGACAGATGGGTGGACAGACAGGCTGACGGGAAGGTTGGATGGACAGGTGGGCTGATGGGGTGGATGGACAAACAGATGGAGGGGCTGGTGGATGGATGGACAAACAGATAGACGGAGGGGCTGATGGGGTGGATGGGCAGACGGAAGGTCTGATGCGGTGGACGGATGGATGGACATACAGATGAGCTGGTGGATGGATAGACGGAAGGTCTGACACGGTGGATGGACAGATGGGCTGGTAGAGGGATAGACGGAAGGTCTGACGCAGTGGATGGACAGATGGGCTGGTGGATGGATAGACGGAAGGTCTGACGCAGTGGATGGACAGATGGGCTGGTGGATGGATAGACGGAAGGTCTGACGCGGTGGACGGATGGATGGACATACAGACGGGCTGGTGGAGGGATAGACGGAAGGTCTGACGCGGTGGATGGACAGATGGGCTGGTGGATGGATAGACGGAAGGTCTGACACGGTGGACGGATGGATTGACAGATGGGCTGGTGGATGGATAGACAGAAGGTCTGACACGGTGGACGGATGGATGGGCTGGTGGATGGATAGACAGAAGGTCTGACACGGTGGACGGATGGATTGACAGATGGGCTGGTGGAGGGATAGACGGAAGGTCTGACGCGGTGGACGGGTGGATGGAGAGACGGGCGGAGGGACTGACGGGGCGGCCGGACGGGCGGCCGCAGGGTCCCCGTGCCGCGGCGCGGCCCCTCCCGGCCCACGTGCCCGGGCGGGGCGGTGCTCGGGGCGGCGCTCGGCGCGGGGCCGGGATGGAGCGCGGCGGCGCGGCGGCGGCGCGGATCCGCGAGGGCTGGTTCCGGGAGACGTGCCGGCTGTGGCCCGGGCAGGCCATGTCGCTGCAGGTGGAGGAGCTGCTGCACCACCAGCGCTCCCGCTACCAGGAGATCCTGGTGTTCCGCAGGTGCGGCGGGAGGGGAGGGAGAGCGAGCGGCGCCCGGCGCCACGCGGTGGGGCCTGGCGGGAGCGGCGGCGGGAGCAGCGCCGCCCCGGCCCGGCCCCAACCCCGCTTCCCCCCGCTCTGCCCAGCACCACCTACGGCAACGTCCTGGTCCTGGACGGCGTCATCCAGTGCACGGAGCGCGACGAGTTCTCCTACCAGGAGATGATCGCCAACCTGCCCCTCTGCAGCCACCCCAATCCCCGCAAGGCGAGTGCCCCGCGCCCCGGAGGGCTCCCCGGGCGGCGGCTGGAGAGGGGCTGGTGGGGTTTGGAAGGGGCTTGGTGCAAGCTGGAAGGGGCTGGTGCAATCTGGAAGAGGGTGGTGGGGTTTGGAAGGGGCTTGGTGCAAGCTGGAAGGGGCTAGTGGGGTTTGGAGGGGGCTGGAAGAGGGTGGTGTGGTTTGGAAGGTGCTTAGTGCAAGCTGGAAGGGGTCTGGTGCAAAACTGGAAGGGGCTGCAAAAGGGGCTGGTGCGAGCTGGTAGGAGGCTGCTGTGGTTTGGAAGGCGGTTGGTACAGGCTGGAAGGGGACGGGTGTGGTTTGGAAGGAGGCTGGGGTGCAGGCCAGAAGGAGGTTAAAGGGGGATGGTGGGTTTGGAAGGGGCTTGATGCTGGCTAAAAGGGTCTGGTGCGGTTTGGAAGGGTGCTGGGGCACAGGCTGGAAGGGGGGTGTTATTCCTTGTGCCCCAATGCTGGGCACTTGACAGAGTGTCCAAGCAGTCCTTGGGTCCCCCCAGACCACATCTCCAAGCACCAGGGCCGAACAAGCTCAAAGAGCTGCTGGGTTTCAATCCATCCTCTTTAGATGTACTGTGTGCATTTCTCCCTGAGACGTGGCCCTGCTGATGCTGGATTTCTGCCCTCTCCTCTCCCAGGTGCTGATCATCGGAGGTGGCGATGGGGGAGTGCTGCGAGAGGTGGTGAAACACCCGACCGTGGAGTCCGTGGTACAGTGCGAGATCGATGAGGTGCGTTGGGCTCACGGCTGCCTGGAGCTGCTCAGACAGGCGAGCTGAGCTGCCCGGCCAAAAGCAGCCTTGCTTGGCTTCACCGCGTCCAGGGGAGCTGCTGCTTCACCTGCTGTCTCTTGTCAGCAGCGAGCGTGTTTGCTGCCGGTTCTGCTGGCGTGACACTGACAGCGCCACCTCCTTGCCTTACGAGTCATCTACGTGGCAGCTGGCTGCTCCTTCCATGTGATTTCTTTCACACACGTACAGCAGAGGCCCTTCCAAGCCAGCGTGGGGTCTGGAGAAGGAAAGCTCTGGCTTTGGGAAGGTGCTGCTTTTCCTTCTTACCCCAGGCCAAGTATGGGATCTAGGGAAGGAGAGCTCTGGCTTTGGGAAGGTGCTGCTTTTTCTTCTCTCCCGGCACATAACCGAGCGCCGTTCCTGCCAGAGGAGGATGGGCGCTTTGTTAAGCAGTCTCCTGCTATGGAAAGCAGGAAATAAGTGGGGGGGGTATTTGTTTCCGTGGTAGGTAGGCTGGTCTTTCTCCTCTCGGTCAGTTTGTTCTGATATTTCGCTTTCTTAGAAAGTTTTCCTGACTCTTCAAAGCGTGGCTGCGTTAGGAATGGGAAACACTGCTCCAGGAGCTTGTGTACCCTGCCTGCCAAGCTAAGTAGGGATATGTGACTGGTTTAGAACAAGCACTGCCTGACACCAGTTTATTTTATTGTTTCTGCTAGCTGTGAGAGACTGTGGTTGTATTCAATATAAATGCTGGGCCTACAGCAGTGGGTGTTAGACCATCACAGCCGTTCTGGAAAACGTACTGTTACCACGTTAGGGGGTTGATCTCATAACTGTAGAGCACAGGTGGGGAAATCTCTCATCTGGCATCCAGAAACCTGCTGGCATGGTTTTATTTGGGGAGGAATAAATGGAAAGTCTTTAGCTAAGATCACCTCTGCGAGTGATGTCTGCAGGGAGAAGCAGCACGGCACAGTCAGATCTCTAATCGTAGTTTCCAAGCTCCTCGGGGAGCCTTTGAAGCTCCAAGTTCTTCTTGTTGAGTTTGGCAAGGACAAACCCGCAGTGTCGCTGAACCCTGAGGCGGTAGGAAAGGGCTGAGTGTAGCT
This sequence comes from Clamator glandarius, assembly GCA_033459285.1. Taxonomy (NCBI): domain Eukaryota; kingdom Metazoa; phylum Chordata; class Aves; order Cuculiformes; family Cuculidae; genus Clamator; species Clamator glandarius. The sequence goes on along the minus strand of JAUNZM010000959.1, from coordinate 252,755 downwards.
GGTTGGCTAAAGATGCTGACAGCTCTTGAGGATCTAGTTAGCGCGTCGGATTTGTGCTGAAGGCGTGGAAGGAAATGACTCATTGCACTGTTCTTTGAGCTGCAGCTGCACAGTAGCCTGAGAAGCAGCTCCTCGCAGCCTCTGCTGACCCACTTGTGCTCTCTGTGTTGCAGGATGTGATCCAGGTATCTAAGAAATACCTCCCAGGGATGGCAGTGGGCTATTCCAGCGCTAAGCTGACCTTGCACGTCGGAGATGGGTTTGAGTTCATGAAACAAAATCAAGAAGCCTTTGACGTGATAATCACGGACTCCTCTGACCCCATGGGTAAGAACTGAAGTCATTAAAGGGTACTGCTTTCCATACTCCTCTTCCATTTCTCCCTTTTCCCTCTGCTTATCTCCTGGAAGTAATACCGGTCTTCCTAGGCTGCTTTCAAGTGAAAAGCCTGTCACTGTCTTGGTTCTTTTGATAGAGAAAGGGAAGGATGAAGACCAGAAAATTGTATTAACAAGGCTTCGAGCCAGCTGTCACTTTTCTGTCTTCAGAATTCAACTCCAGCAGCTATTGCATCTGGCGGAGGGTGGATCCTTGAGTCCAGTAATCCCATGGGGGATACAGCACTGTGCTGGCAAAGGCAGCTTTGCACTTGTGCCCACTAATGAAGCAGCAGCTCATGCACTGTTGGTGTAGCTACCTAACCTCAAAGTGGCTATAAAAAAGTTGATATATTTCTGAAGGAAAGAACTGAGGTAGAGAGAGACCAAATGTAGTTATGGCACCTCATTTTAGGGACCTAATGACAAGTGCCTGGGTCACCTTCACTCTTGTAATATTCAGAACAGAGAGAGGCACCTCTGAAAGGCTGTTTGGAGCAGGAGTTCAGTGTAAAAAAACCTTACTGAAGTAAGATGCAGCTCCTAGGACTTTCTTTGGTGAAGGTTCTGGTCTTGCTGTTCAGCAAAGCTTTAATCCTGATGGTTCTGCTATGAAGGACGAGGTTCACCTAGCACTGGAAGTTTTTGCTTCCAGGTTCTCTCTGAGGATACCTGTAGTCAATGAAAAGCCATTTGAAATTTCTCTGTTCTAGTGCCATCCCTGTGCAGCCTGGGCATTTGAAAAACTCTCAGAAGCCTACAGCCTCAGTATCTCTAGACATATCTCTCTACTTGCTTCTCTCCCAGGTCCTGCAGAAAGTTTATTCAAAGAATCTTACTACCAGCTGATGAAGACAGCCCTGCGAGAAGATGGGATCCTTTGCTGCCAAGGTGAGGACGTTGTCTCTGAGCAGAGGCTGGTGCCAGGTCATTGCATGCAGAGTGAGGCACAGAAAACTCTCTTCTTGGGGAGACTTGACGCAAGGATGAAATCTAATTCAGCTCCCAGGTACAGGAGCGGTTTTAATCTGTCTGCGTCAACTCATTAACTGCTGGACTGCACTTAGTAAAACTAGTGTAAGGGTCTTATCTTGCCTTTGAAACCACGAGCTGTGCAGCGCAGAGCAGGTTTGGGCTTGGAACCACTGTTAACCTGGCACAGGCCTGCACAGGGAAGAGGGGCAGCTCTCACCTTGCATCCTTATATTCCTTTCTCCCTGTAGGTGAGTGCCAGTGGCTGCACCTGGATCTCATTAAGGAGATGCGTCAGTTCTGCAAGTCTCTGTTCCCTGTTGTGGAATACGCCTATTGCACCATTCCCACATATCCCAGCGGGCAGATTGGCTTCATGCTCTGCAGCAAGAACCCGGTGAGTTTCAGGCACCTGAAGTGCCCTTTTCCTCTCCCTGAAAGCACCCGCAGAGCCAGCCGCGGGCTGTTCCCTCGCAGAGCTTGGGCTGCGCACTGAGCTCTGCCAGCTCTGGGGCCTCGGCTCCTGCTGGGCCCTGGCTTTGCCAGCCCAGGGCCCCAGAGCAGCAACGCAGCTTGCACAGTGCTGAAAGAAGTGCAGAACGGACCAGTTGCCTTGGAAGAGGACATTTTCTCTCTAGTGCAACAAACTTGGGAGGGAGGAAGCAAGTACCAGTTTCCAGAGCTTGTTACGGCTTTGGCTTATTGATGCTGGCTGTCATAGAATTGGCATCTGCTTGATTAGAATCAGTTTACGACTGGTAATCTGCTTATACAGAGGCCTCCACATGAGAGTCAGTGTTAGGGTTGAGGCTGGTAACTCTGTCAGCCCACCGAGGTCCATTGTCTTCCCAGGATGCTGCTTTACAGCAAGGCTGTGATGCGACTGTCACACTGGTTTAGGGAGCCAGCAGCGCTTGTGCTGCTGTATTTTCTGGGGCACTGGCAGCATGCACTGTGTGTCTCTCAACACAGATGTGAATTCTGCTCAGAAAAGCAAAAGCCTTGCCTCTTAGATGCAATCCAACCGCTTCATCTGGCCCATGGCTCACATGCAGTCTGACCTCATGCGCTGACATCTGTGAATAAGGGCTAGGCACATGAGGTACAGAGCACAGACTCAAGCCCTCGGGGTTGGAGCTGTGCAGAACATTTGATTTCATCCTAGAACAGAAAGTCATCTGTTTTCCTTCATCTCCTCTTGGTTCTCTGCCGTAAATCTGGATGCCTGTCACACAGCCTTGTGCTCGTTACCCCAACGCTACAGAGCTATGTGGCTTCTTTATTGCAGAACACAAATTTCCGGGAGCCGGTGCAGCAGCTCTCGCAGCAACAAGTAGAGGAGAGGAATCTGAAATACTACAACTCTGACATTCATCGGGCAGCCTTCGTTCTGCCAGAGTTCGCACGGAAGGTAAGCACGGCTGCGCTGTTTGTCCTTCCTCAAGGACGAGGTACGACTTTCCTTCAGCAGGAGTGGGAGTATATGGGACTGAGGATTTCATGCAGCCCTCAAGGTTTCTGTGAGCAAGTCTGAGCAGGACGGCTTCTTGTGCGACGTAGCAGTGTGAGAGTCAGTCTGGGAAGACTGGAGTTCGGTTTGGAACCGTTCTTTGGGCTGTTGTCCTGTGCCTTGATAGGAGATCACTCCTACTTCACCTGGCAAAATTTAGGTCCAGGAGCCCACAGAACTGGTGGTTCCTATTGGAAAGCTCCAAAAATCTTAGATAAAACGTCATTGTGGTTTCTAGTGCAACCCAGAGAGTAAAGAAGGGATTCTGTAGTGTAGATGCCTTATGGAAGAAGAGTTTGTATTTCTGCATCATTCCATCATCTCCCAACTGGGTTGCAACTGCAGATGCCAGAAAAAAAAAAAACAAACTCCTCAGAGGTTGTGTTTCAGAGCCATATTTCTATTAGACTGGTAGAGCTGCAGTGGGTCCAACCTGACACTTGTTTATCTTTGGCTGCCTCCAGGCCCTGAGCGATGTGTGAGACCAAGAAGCTGCTTCCTTCCTTCAAGTTGGACGCCGAGATCATCAGTGATGTGGTGGGGACCTTCCCAGCAGACTGCAGATTTGCTCTCCACTGTGTGGGATTGTTTAACCCTTTGCCAGCCAACATTCCCTTTGATGATGTGTTAAAGATGATGAGGCGTAAGCCAGATAAGACTATTGAAAAGGTCCAGTGACTTATTGCGTGAGATCAAAACTGTTCTTTCCAGTGCTGGAAACGTAAGATGTCTTTTTCCTTTCTCTCCTCCTTGCACCCATTCTAAATCCTCCCCTCCCTGCGCCCACCTTCACCCCCTCCAACTGATATGGTATATTTATAACTGACACGTGTTTCTTTCTGGCCATCCTCTGAAACCTGGGAAGAGTCCAGAAGGGTCACTGACTCAGCCTTAAGCACCGAGAGCGAGAGCTTTGTGCGCAAAGTTAGCTTGCTCTCTCCTAGGAGCTCCCTGCTGCTGAGACATTTTGACTGGTAACGGGTCTGAGCCTTCGTGTCCCACTGCCCTTCTGCGACACCTGCACGGTTCTGCAGCACAGTTGGAGAAGTCACAGTGCAAACTGTTGCCATTCACAGTAGGTCTCCCTCCAACCCTGACGGAGTAGCAGTATTAAACACCAGCCAGGCCAGCTGGCAGCAAAGTCTTGTGGCTTTCTTTTTGAATTGGTTGGAAACAGGAGTGCGGAGGTACTCGCAGGCTGAACCCTGTCCTCACCTCTGCTGTCAGAAGGGTTCCAAAGAATGTTTATCCATATGGTGATAGGCGCTTTATATATAAATATAAATATATATATAAAAACCAAACCTTAGATCCATTGCCTGCTGTTAAATAATGATGTTGGGGAGTCAGTTGTGCTGACAAATCTCTCATCTCAGTCGTGCTGAGATGCCTCAGGGCTGCGTATTTGCTAGTCCTTAGGAGGCGTCGTTATTTCTGATGCTGCCCCCAGATTCCCCAAATCATAGAATGGATGCATAAGTTGTTTTCTGTTGTGCTCTGTTGTGAGATGGATATGCCTCCACTTCTTTACTTTTGTTTTAAAGCCTCCGTACCACCGCTGTGCAGTGGGCATCTTCCCAGCACAACCACTGTACGGTTGTCACTCCCTTGCAATCAATTAAACACTCGGCTCTGGTTAAGGTGATGTCAGTGTGGGTCGCTGTGCTTCTTTGGGGAGAGTGTGGGGATGCAAACTGAGATCGTGAAAGTTTGCAGTGCTTGTCAGAAGGCTTCCAGGGTGCTCGGTAGTTGGTCTGACTTCCTCTCTTCCTTGTCTTGAGGGATGACAAGTTATCATCAAAAATAAGCTCTGATGAGTGATGCCATTGCATGTTCTATATTGTAACCTGATAGCTCCAGCTTCTGTCATCCTCTGTGCTGCAGAAGTCAGTACCTTCTATCCAAGCTATTCTGTAGTCTAAACGCTGCCTCTGTTCAGCGTTCCAAGCTGATTTCCAGCTGCCCATCTCCCTGCTAGCATCACATAATTCCTGGCAATCGCTGCCCCCAGTCTATTGCAGGAATTGTGGTGGCTTATTTGCTCTGGGGGCCTGAACCGAGTGCTGAGCTGGGGACAGTCACTAGGTGGCATCAGGAGAAGACAAAAAAAACTTCTGAGGGAGGCTTTTTGGCCTGATAAGAGAAAAACCGAAGGAGCACGCTTGTGCAAAGGCTGGAGTTGAGCTTTACCTTGCAACCCTACAAAGAGCATAAGTGGTTCAGCCGCTGCATTTTCTGTGGGGTTTCTGCAGTGTCGGCTTTCTCCTCTTTCTGGTGAGACTTGCCACTTCTTTCCCAATGCCCCCTTTTACTACTGGTATCAGTACAGCTTTTTGGTCATAAGGGTTTGCAAAGCATTGTTAAGCTGCAGAGCTGAGCCTGCATCTCCTTTGTATTCTTGTATTGAGAAGATTACACCCATTTTGGCTTTTAGTTGTCTGGGTAACCGTCTGCTTTCTCCCACAGCTATTGGTTAGTTAGGGCAATTGAGGCATTTTCGTTGCTCAATTCTTGTGTTTTTCTTATTTTTATTACAAAGAGCAGTAATGGAGGCTGGTTCTAGCTCATCCTGGTTAAATTATTGTGGGACCTGAATCCCTTTCAGCCCTTCATCCTTGACAGAAAACTATCTCTGACACTTTCTTACCCGTGGAATGGGAATCAAGACCAGGACTGTAGCCCGGGACTGTAGCCCAGGAATGCCTTAGAGAAGCTGCCAACTAGTAACAGGTTCAAGTTTTTCGCCCACCCGTGGTGAGTACAACAATGCCCAGGAGGGAAGGAGCTTCCTCAAACCTATTACTAAACTCCACACAGCTAATTATTCTTTCTGCTTCTCCTGAGCTCTCTCCAAATTTCTAAGTTCATTGATGAGAGCAGGAACATGGGGCTGCTTGCTGTCACGGTCACACATACCCTGTCCATAGGGTTCTGTGTATGATTTCAGAGTCGTTCCAAATCACTGTTCTTTACAGGCAGTTTCAGGTGCTTCAGTGCTTCGCAGTAGCAGAAGACAGAGATCAGTGCCTGAACCAACCGCATGTTGACAGTGCAGAGAGGGAGCAGGAGTTCATGCTCCCGTAGCCAGTTCCATCTGAACGCTTCACCTTGTGCTGAGCACTGCCACAAGGTCTACAGGCCACTTAAGCTGCTAGAACGGTATTTGGTGTGGCGGTCACCTGTCAGGGGTTGTGTCTACAGACTGATTATCCCTTCCACAAACGTACATCTGAGCTGTGACACCACGCAATGCTGTAGTCGAGGATGCTGGGGATTGAACAGAAACTCAATTTGCCCAACAGGTGAAAACTAAGGGAGCCATGAATGGAACGGAGCACTGAATACCTGAAAGGAATCTTTTCTGTGTCTCCAGGTGGGCAACTGAAAGACTTGAGTAACTTCTTCAGCGTTTTGGCTGGCACTTGCCCAAGGCTGGCTAAGCGAGGCTGTTCACAAGCGAAGATGTTGTTTGTCTAGACAAGCTGTAGTCATGTTGCAGCATCTTATTAAGTGAGGAGCACACAAACAAGGACAGGCTTTGTCCCAAGTAACGTACAATGCAATAGCAGTCCGAGCAGGTGGAGACAAGCGAGGGAACAGCCTGATGGGCTTTAGCACATCAATTGCTTAAGCCTCTTGGCACCTTTTGAACTGTCAGGCTCCCTCTGCGCTTTACTCGTTGCACTAACTCAATTTTTAGAAGTTCAGAAAAGACCTTAAAAATTAAGAGAAATCTCTTGCCTGTATCTCTTAAGCCCTTTCAGCCAGTTAATTGGCACGAGTGTTGTATTCATCTAGAGCTAATGTTATCAAGGCCTGTCTGAATTATCAATGGAGCTTGGCTGGAGCAAGATACTACTGAAATAAGAACGATAGTTTCTATTTCTTCAGAGAACAGCCTCAGTGAGCAAACAGTCAAAAAAGTACAAACAAATGCCGCCAAATTCAGGGAGAGGAAAGTTCCCTTGGTAAAATAGTGGGGGAGGAAGATTGAAAAGTGTGGACAGAAGCATGACAGAGCAGCTCAGGTCAGCCCTCTCCTAAACACTGGGCAGCCCCTTGCTGGGAAGGACTTGCTTAAGAGGACTAATTCCATGTACCAGGGATAAGAGCAAGATGATGTATGCAATGATGTACGTGTGTTTCATCCCCCTTCGACTGTAGGCAAAGAGTAACCAGAACCCCACGCTATATGGAGCGCATGAATTCCTGTGTAAAGCTCTCCCAGCTGAGCGCACCCTTCTGTGGTGCTGACAATCTCGCAGTCCCGTGTGTAAACATCCCTGGTGAGCTCTTTCTGCCTGATTTCCTACAAGGCGCAGTGCGTATGCAATCCCTCAGGAAGTTCAAATGGAACACGCTTCCATCCAAGTCTTGTCCAGCCAATCTTGCCACCAACGGGATGAGTCTGGTGTAGCAGAGGTCAGTTCATACGTCAGCAGGCAGTAACCTCAAGCATCCACAGCCCGCTTCACAGCCAGAAATGCCTCCTACTTGAAGCTGGGGAAAACATTTTTAGTGGAAAATAGGGGTAATTTTGAAATAGAAGTGTTTCGTGGAAAGGAGTTATTTTTGAGGAAGAGTTTCGGTGGAATAACTGAAATGTTTAACTTCGCACACATTTTCAAATAACAAAAGGGTTTTGAACATACTGTGCTCGCCCTCCCAGCATTCTCCTGCAGTTCCTTTGGGATCAACAGACAGAGAAGGCAGCACAATTCCCCCTGCTCCACCTCCCTCGAGAGCTGAAACGGCTTGTAGTCATGTGTGCTCTGACAGCAGCATCCCTCCGGTCCTCCCCTCCTCCTTCCTGCACCTGTGCTGCGGCTCTTATCGGAGAAGAGTGGGAGCAGTAGGCTCCAGCCCACGCTCACGCAGTCTCTTCCTTGGGTTAGACTAGTGCCGGTGAAAAGCTATGGCCGGAACAACCACCTGCAGGCTTCTCGGAGGCCCTCGGGGACTGCAGTGCAAGAGAATACCTCAAACCTGGCCTGATAAATGGGCTGTGATTTTAGGCCCACGACAAATTGGTTTCCCCTTCCAGGAAGGCTCCCAACTGTCAGCTGGCTATTGCTTTATTTATCGCATTGGCCTTTGCAACAAGGGACTCTTGAAGGCAGAGAGAAAGGGTTCCAGGGACAGGAAGGCAGAAGTATTTAAACCCTCCCTTCAGCTGCAGCTCAGTGCTTCGCCTTTGGGAAGCAGGATTTGTTCTGGAAGCCTTGATGCAGCTCAGCTATGTGCTTCGAGGCATGGTGATCTGAACCCAGACCAGGCAACAAATAGGCAGAAGATGGCAAATATCCAGGCCATGGAGGAAAGCAATTGAGAAATTATCTCATTCCTTAACATGTTATTTGGTGCCAGGCATAATCTTGGCTTTTGTATTCTAGCGATGCCCAGTCTTTGCTGCAGTACAGATGCACTGAGGAGAGGTCAAGGACCTCTCTCTTCAAAGATAAAATGTCTCCCATTGCGCGTTGCTTAATGGCAGAAAGATGGATATTGTCTTATGTGATTGCGTAAACATCTTCTGTTGTACCTCCAAAACTGCTCTGCATCTCTGCTGAAGCCATGATAACTGTGAGCCAAAATCCTTGGATACCGAAGCTGTTTGAAGTTCCTGTATGCTGAACTTCCTTCTGGAGCATCCTTCCCCTCACCAGGGATGTGTTCCTGGGTGTGCTGGTTTCGTATAGATCTACCCTCACTGTAAAGAGGTAGAAACCCATTCAGACCACACACAACTCCAGACAGAAGACAGCATCGAGGAAGAAGACTTCTAAAGGGGTGAGTCAGATTACAGAGAAAGTGATAGTAAGAGGAAATTAAGGAAAGAATTGTCAGGAATATTTATTCTTCTGGGAGAAGACCTTCTCTATACAGAGTGGTAAATATATAAGCGTTGGCAAAAAAATAATTGGGGCCTTCTTAAAGGTCAGACAGCCAATGTGAGAGGGAATGGGGGCCAGTAGGACTGAAAAACAGTCCCCATGCTATGTGTTGAATCCTTTCCAGTTACTAAAAAGAAAGAATTTTATCACCACAGAGTTATTTTACTTTGGAGGAGATGGTGTTTGTAGCCTGTGATGGGGAAATGGTCAGCAGTAGTGGTGGCAGGACACCTCTGCAAAGGGGCCAGAGGCTTGAGGAGGACAGACTAATGTAGGGGAAGCAGCAGAGGGAGCCTGAGGGAAGGGAAGGGCACTAGGGAAGACAGAGTTATCTGGAAAAGAGGCACCTGATACTGAGGGATGCTGTAGCAGAGCCTGGGGAGAACTTGTGTGGATTGAGAGATCCTGTCCAACTGTGGGCACTACTGTGTAAGTGCTTTGATGTGTCCCTGTCCCTCTCAGCTGGTAAGAGACGCCCAGCCTGGCCCAGGCTAGTTTTGGGTGCACTGTGCTCATCAGCAGGGCAACAGGTTTGGTGCTGGTGTGTCTGGGCAGAAACTCTCTCCAAAGCCAACCCCCTCAAGAGGTAACGATTATTTTATTACCGCCCTTTAATCCTAGCACAGATTCAAGCGACCCTGGTCACGGTTTACATCCCTGTAGACCTCCCCAGAATCTGACCTCTGGCTCAGTACATCATCCCTTTTTGGTAGAAGAACATTGTCATATTTGGAACCCCAAGGAAACATACAGAAAACAGCCCACTCAGAAGACCAAGCCACAGACAAAACCATGTTAATTAGAACAAGCAGTTTGGTAAGACCAGACAGCCCCAGCACGGAGACCTGGCTGCACTGCTTTTGGTCTTGTAGCCCATGAAGTTTAGTGCTGCCTCATAACTGACAGTAGGGGATTCACCTGCCTGCCTGCCAGCCCAGGTCCTTCTTCCACTCACGGGTCGTACCCTTTGCTCCTCTTGAGCTTTCTCCATTTGCTCTTCCCCACTTCTTGGAGCAAATTGGCTGAGGGTCATTCGGCAAGTCCTTGTGATTTGTCTGCTTGCTGGAGCCTGGTTCTTCGTTGCGCTCTGTCTCAAGCCCCAGACTGGCTGGGAAGTGTTTGACAGAATCCATTACAATGGGCTAACGCAGCAATTCCGATAAACCAGCAAGATCAGTTTAAAAGAAAACAGATAATGTTTCATTTGAAGCTGGTGCATGGAAGCCAGCTGTCATGGGGGCAGAAAGAGGAACGATGAGGTGACAGTATTTTCTGAGGAAAATACATTTCTAGAAATTGCTGGATTGTTGCCTTTCCCCCTAGAAGTCCATATGACTCAGAAAAGGTTTTTTCCTTTGTATCTTTCAGTGAGGGAATCCAACATTTCCTTTCAAACATGCATGGAAGTGATGGCATCTTTTCCCTCAAGAGCATCCAGGGTGCTGTAACTGGTGTTAGAAGCTGGATTAGTTGCAGGTAAAGCTTCATCCTGCTCTTTCCAGGAACTCTAATGCTGGTAAGTGGTAGAAATAGAGAACAGGTTTTTCTGCCTTCTGTTCTTAGTTCTACCACAGCATCCCCTTGGCGACTCGCCTCTCTGTGAGGTGCTAAATTAGGATAACAATTTCCCTCTTGACTGTCCTTTGTTGTTAGGTCAGGGGGGGATGGCCCTGAGGGGAGTGCTTCTGGAGAAAGGGCTAGTGGTGAGATGGGATCTTAGCTCTGTCCTCCTGCAGGATGGGGACAACGCAAAGCAGACAGCAATACTTAATATCACCTTCTGCTGGCCCACAAACCATCTTGCTGGTGGGACAGCATTTTGAGGAAAGGCAGAAACATCATTCACAGCTGAGAACCAGAGACCAGAAATCAGCTTGCTCTGAGCAGCCTGCAGTCAGTGGCAGGCAGGGTACCATGAGCCTTTTTCTGAAGCCTCACTGAGCTCTAGCTCCGACCAGCCTTTCAGTACTTTGCCTTCCCTTTAAAACATTTAAACCCAGCCTCTCCAAGTGAAGATTGACCGCGTTGACCTGTACTTCTGGGGTAGGTTCAAGACATATCGAAACAATACTAAGAACAAAACCCAGTATCCTCCAACTGGCTCCCAGGTAGACTTCCATACATTTTCAAGACAGATTATATTACTGCATAGCTGCAGGCTGTGTCCCCACGTTACCGTAAAGGGAAAGCCAGACATATTGGTGTTCCACAGGGAGATGCATTGCTGGATGCATAGATCCAGATCCAAATACCCCTCGAGTCTGGAGCCCTTTGGACACACAAGCGGGGGGTCCAAGCCCGTATCTAAGTACTGCTGGCCAGAAGTTTTATCTCTTCCCTCTGAATCATCCAGCGTTGGCCAGAGCTTTGTGCAAGCTGGTGGCCTGTTCTCTCCAACATTATGTTCCCAAGCAGAATTCAACCAGCTAGGAGAGACACAGACACTGCCTATGAATTATCGGGTGAAGAGTCCCAAACCTTTCCTTTCTCAGTCTGTGCAGGTCTGGCACAAGGAAAGCCCAGAGGCACCGAAGTATCCCACTCAAGCAGCCAAGTGTTAACAACCTCTCCAAAGTCTAATTTGCCTTTGATGTAGACTTAATTGTTTGCGTCACCCACTGGGCTAGGGGGAGGGCTATAAAAGGGGCTGCAGCCATTGTCTGAGGCAGAAGAGAGCCCAGAAACAGCTCCCTCTCCCAGTTTTCCTCATTCAGCACGGTAGTCACAGCCTGTACATCATGCAGCTGGTGGCCAGCCTGGTGTCCGTTCTGCTGCTGGTGTGGAGCGTGAGAGCTACTGCACTGCCCGGAGAAGAGAGACTCGCATTACAGAACACTAGGGTGAGTATAATGCACCCTGTGCAGGAGCTGGGTGAGGTGGGAGCTCATGGAGCAGGTTGGAGCCACAAGAAGGGTACTAAGGGCAATTAGGCTTTACCTGATGCAAACAACCCTTCCACCCCTCTCTATTCCAAGTTGCTACAGCTTCATGCACTGCTGAAGCACAAGCTGTTACTATAGCCCACTAATCTGTTTATTTAGGAAAGGTACCCGGGCAGATGCCAGAGACCTGCAAAAGTGAATTCTGAGCTAAGCAAAAACTGGTAAAAAGAACAGAGCAGAGGGGGCTCGAAAATTATATTGCTCAGAGAGTGCAGCATCAGAGAATAAAGCAGAATACTAGGGAGGGAAAGAAAAGATACATAATTGGTAAAATGATCAAGGGAGATGATATTTTAAATAGGACTCATGGGAAGGACAAATGTTTAAAAGATGGGTTCAGTAGGAAAGTAACAGAGGAATAATAAATGGAGTAATTATATCAGAATAAAATTGCTTTTTGCAGAGTAGTATTCACAAGGGGAGTTACACTGACATAGTTCTGCTAGAATAATTACACTCTGAACCTGTATAGCTCTGTGCAGTGGCAAAACTTATTATAGCAATATAATTATCCTACCAACTGGCAAAACTCTAATATTATAATGGCTATAGCACTATAACAACTTTGTTTTGCTGGACTATTTCCCTACAAGGCCAAAGGAAAGGAAGCAGTAGCATAACAGAATCACAAGCAAGTGCTGTGTTCTGCTTGCCCTGACCCCGCGGTTTTCTCACCTGCGTGTTCCTTGAGGATCCTCTGAGCTGTGGTCAGTCACCCCGCAGTTCGGTTCCAGCTGTATCTGTAGGGCTGCTGTTATTTCAGTCCTGCAGAGTAGCTACACAGCGAAGTGAAGGATCCCAGTGCTGGTTTCAAAGGCACTAACTTCTCCTTTGTACGCATCCACATCGGTTTTTCTGTCTTAAGTGTTGGCTCCAGCTCATCCATCAGTGTCTTGCTGCTTCAGGAATGGGCTCACATCCCATTAACGACAAAACTGGCTGCAAGAAAGAAACGGTGTGAGGTGCTAGGGCTAGCATTCTGTTAGAGATCAGGGCTTCTGCAGCTGGCTGGGATTAACCCTTCTGGGGGTAACTGTAAACTTTCAGCTGTATAGTCTTGCAATAACAAATTCAGTCCTTAAAAAGTAAACTGTTTCTGACGCAAAGCTGCTGGGGGAAAAAGAAACAAGTTGTAGGGAATAAATTGGTAAATAAAGCTTTCGTAAAAATGAATGCAAGTGTAATGACTTCTAGTCTTCCACACACTGCTGCTTACAAAATAATCATAGAACTACAACAGAGATAATGATTCTCTTTAGACCATTCTACAAACTGAAAAATTGTTAGATAGCGATGAACTGGTTCCTACAGTCACCACTGCTGTAACTCAGCCAAATGTTTTAAGTAAGAAGAATACGGGGATTTTACATATAAGCCACCATAAAATGCATAACAATGCAAAAGAAAGATCTGTGCATTCTGATGTAGTTGAGGGAACGGAGCGGCTACCCAGAGGTGTGTCACAACCCACCCATGCCAATATCTCTACCTGCTGCCAATCTCTATCTCTTGCACCTCAGAAACAGCTCTATGCAGAAAGGATGTCAGCAATGGATTAGTGCAGGGGAAGAGCTGCCTGGTTTCACTAACAGCGACAGCCGATCATGCGTAAGGAATATCCTGTTAGAACAGGAGGCTGAGCTGTTCCCCAGCCCTGAGTCTGAAGCTGCTGGTTCTGCTTGGAGCAGGTTATTTCAAAAGATAACACTTACAGCTAGGAAAGAAGCTTAGAAGGAAGGCATGACCCAGGAAATACCTCTAGCAGAGTTCCCCAGACCGTCTCTCTAACACTCAAGACATTTCTGTACTTGCAGCACAGGCACAAGAATCAGGATGGTCACAAGCTGGCTTTTCTTTGCTGCTGCAAACATAGCATGTAATTTCTCTGTACCTCAGTTTCTCTTGCACAGAAGCAGGGTTAGTTAATAGATCTAAGAAAGAGATTTAAAAATAACCATAAACATTCTGTAACGTGAACTCATAATAATTGATGCTGCTGCCTGTAGTTATCTGTCTTTTCAGTTGCTCACCAAGTGATCCTTAGCAAACACTGATGCTGACAGAGCCAGCAGTAGATACAGCAGTTCCAGATGTAAACATGGCATTTGTGAGAAGTTACGTGGAAACGTGCTTCCAAGATTCCCATCCATATGTGAAACGGCATCTGTTCCTGTCAAACCATCTCTCCCAGCTTGTCCAGTACCAGCTGTCTCTGATAATGAGTCACAGAGAATAGAAATACTCAGGCAAGAGATAGTTCCTCAGATTTGCTGGATGTAAAGTTAAGAGAAGCAAGATAACTCACAGCAGCTTGTTCCTGACGGAACTCCCTCAATCCCCAAACCACAGGCTGTGCTCTTCCCTATACTGCTATGACAAAGGGATGCAGGTCAGCAACTCCTCTTTTGCTCTGCCTCTCCTCTTCCCCCAGCATGAGGCTATTGAAATACAGGTTCTCATTCTTGAAATACAAGCTGCCTGTCTCCACTGATTAAATATTTTCCTCCAGATACTTAGGGCATCCCTCTCCCCACCAACCCAGCCCTCTCCTTTGTGACATTTCATTCTCAGCTTTTTATGGTGGGTTGCAGCCCCTGGTACACTTAATTTAATAATGCTCAGGACTCTGCCTCTTCCCTGACCTTCCCCCAGTGGATGCTGGGCAGTCAGGGCAGTGAAGGGAGCATGGGCTTTCTAGGCGAGAGGCAGCTCAGCATTCAATGAAATTTAATTAGTGCAGGCGGCAAGGGACTTTGCAGCCAATTCCTGTCTATTTGTTAGCAGCTCTTTTCCAGTTACAGCATGGCATGTGTGTCCCTGCCTGCCCAGCAGCTGAGCTGGACCAGGGACAGGAGAAGAGAGGAGAGAGGGGAGACCTTCTCTCTGTCTACAGTGACCCTAAAGAAGGTTGTAGTGAGGTGTTAGTCACTAGTGAGTGTGTTGGGCTCTTCTCCTAAGTAACTAGTGATAGGACGAGAGGAAATGACCTCAAGTTGCACCAGGGGAGGTACAGAGTAAATATCAGGAAAAATTTTTTCACAGAAAGGGTTCTTGGGCACTGGCACAGCTGCCCAGGGAGGTGATGATGTCCCCATCCCTGGAGGTATTTAAAAGACGGGCAGACAAGGTGCGTAGGGATATAGTTTAGTAGTGGACAGGTACGGTCGGCCTCGATGATCTCAAAGGTCTTCTCCAAACAAACAATTCTATGATTCTACGAACTGGAGTCACAGACTCCTCAGATTCAGTACAGCTCCACAGATGGGAAAAGCATCAGCTCTGAGGAGGGGGAAGCAGGGAAATGAGGGAGGGACGTTCACACCCTACAACAACCCCCTGCCTCAACAGCCATGGGGAGCAAGTATGAGCCAGCAGTGGCCCAGGCAGCTAAGAAGGCCAATGGCATCTTGGCTTATATCAGAAACGGCATGACCAGCAGGTCTAGAGAGGTTATTTTGCCCCATACTTGGCACTGGTGAGACCGCTCCTCGAATCCTGCGTTCAGCTCTGGGCCCCTCACCACAAGAAGGATGTTGAGGCTCTGGAGCGAGTCCAGAGAAGAGCAACGAAGCTGGTGAAGGGGCTGGAGAATAAGAGGAGCAGCTAAGCGAACTGTGGCTGTTTAGCCTTGAGAAGAGGAGGCTGAGGGGAGACCTCATTGCTCTCTACAACTCCCTGAAAGGAGGTTGTGGAGAGGAGGGAGCTGGGCTCTTCTCGCAAGTGACAGGGGACAGGACGAGAGGGAATGGCCTCAATCTGCACCAGGGGAGGTTCAGACTAGATATTAGAAAGAAATCTTTGACTGAAAGGGCCATGGGGCACTAGCACAGCTGCCCAGGGGGGTGGTGGAGTCTCCATCCCTGGAGGTGTTTAAAAGAGAGGTAGACTAGGTGCTCACGGACTTGGTTTAGTAGCAGATAGGAATGGTTGAACTCAATGACCCAAGAGGTCTTTTCCAGCCTGGTGCTTCTATGATTCTATGATCTGTCACTCTCTGCTGCTCTCTGCCCGCAGGAACAGAGCACAGTCCGGAAAGACACCATCCTGAAGATGCTGGCGGGCTTGCTGGACAGCGTGGATGTGGGGCGCGAGGTGGCCTCCCCGGACATGGAAGAAGAGGGGAAGCTGGGGGAGGAGCAGGCGGTGCTGGGGCGGCTCGCCCAGCTATCGCAGCGGGACCGCAAGGCTCCCTGCAAAAACTTCTTCTGGAAAACCTTCACCTCCTGCTAGCGCTGCCCAGCCCGGACCTGCTGGGCTTGCCCGCCCACGAGCACCCTCCTTTCCCCTCAGCTGCCCCATACCCTGCGCTCCCTTCCTTTTCTTCTCCACCCCTGAGAATAAAGCATGGCGTCTCGGGGACTCTCTCTTCCTCTCCATGCCTCGCGGGTGCCTGGCCACGCAGAACCCTGGCTCTGGCCATGAGGAGTGGGGGCCAAGGCAGGGGCCGCCATTTTGGGATGGGGGGCAAGGGCTGGTGGCCATTTTGGGCAGGGGCTTCAAGTGGGCTGGGGGGATACAGGGGCTGCGTGGAGGGCTGGGAGTGCACAGTGGGGCTGGGGGGTGCAGTGGGGCTGTGTGAGGAGCTAGGGGTGCACGGGGGCCTGTGTGAGGGGCTGGGGGGGACGCAGGGGTGTGTGAGGGGCTGGGAGTGCACAGTGGGGCTGGGGGGTGCAGTGGGGCCGTATGAGGAGCTAGGGGTGCACGGGGGCCTGTGTGAGGGGCTAGGGGGGGATGCAGGGTGTGTGTGAGGGGTTGGGAATGCACAGTGGGGCTGGGGGGTGCAGTGGGGCTGTGTGAGGAGCTAGGGGTGCACAGGGGCCTGTGTGAGGGGCTGGGGGCACACAGGGGAGCTGTGTGAGGGGCTGGGGGGGACGCAGGGGGTGTGTGAGGGCCTGGGAGGGCACAGTGGGGCTGAGGGGTGCAGTGGGGCTGTGTGAGGAGTTAGGGGTGCACGGGGGCCTGTGTGAGGGGCTGGGGGGGACGCAGGGGTGTGTGAGGGGTTGGGAATGCACAGTGGGGCTGGGGGGTGCAGTGGGGCTGTGTGAGGAGCTAGGGGTGCACAGGGGCCTGTGTGAGGGACTGGGGGCACACAGGGGAGCTGTGTGAGGGGCTGGGGGGGGATGCAGGGTGTGTGTGAGGGGTTGGGAGTACACAGTGGGGCTGGGAGGTGCAGTGGGGCTGTGTGAGGAGCTAGGGGTGCATGGGGGCCTGTGTGAGGGGCTGGGGGGGATGCAGGAGGTGTGTGACGGGCTGGGGGCACACAGGGGAGCTGTGTGAGGGGCTGGGGGGATACAGGGGGTGTGTGAGGGGCTGGGAGTGCATAGTGGGGCTGGGGGGTGCAGTGGGGCTGTGTGAGGAGCTAGGGGGGCTGTGGGAGGGGCTGGGTGCAGGGGTACTGTAAGGGGCTCAGGGTGCATAGTGGGGCTAAGGGGATGAAAAGGGGCTGTGTGAGGGGCTGGGGGGATGCAGGGGGGTTGGAGGGTGCAGCGGGGCTAGGGTTGTACAGGGGGACTGTGTGAGGGGCTGGGATTGCAGGGGGACTGTGAGGGTGTGGGGGACTGGAGGCTACAGGGAGCTGTGTGAGGGGCTCAGGATGCACAAGGGAGTTAGGGGGTGCAGTGGGACTGGGGTGGTATGAGGGGGGGCTGTGTGAGGGGCTGGGGGGGTTCAGTGACACTGTGTGAGGGGCTAGGGATGCTCAGTGGGGCTGTATGAGGGGCTGTTGCAGGGGGCTGAGGAGCTAGGGGTGTGCGTTGGGGGCTGAGATGTACCCAGAGCCTGGCCCTGGCCCACCTCACATTTGACAGCAGGCATCTCTTGTCTCTGGCAGCTGTTGACAGGTTAAGAGTTGAGGTTGTTCAGCTTGGGGAAGAGAAGGCTTGGGAAGACCTTAGAGCAGCCTCGCAGTGCTGAAAGGGGCTCAAGGAAAGATGGAGACAGACTGGTTAGCAAGGCCTGCTGTGACAGAACAAGGAGTAATGGTTTTAAACCAAAGGAGGGGAGATATAGACAGGATATAAGTAAGAATTTTTTTTTTTTTATGCTGAGGGTGGTGAAACACTGGCACAGGTTGCCCAGTAGGTAGTAGAGGATGTTGCTCTGAGCAACCTGATGTGGTTAAAGATGTCCCTGCTCCTGCAGGGGGGTTAGACTGGATGACCTGTAAAGGTCCCTTCCAGACCAAAGCATTCTGTGATCTCCAGAGCAGGTCCCCGGGTGCTCTGGGGCTGCATCTGAAACTTCTTGGATTAAGCTGTGGTCCTGGGGCCAACAGCTGACTCTGCTCTGGTTCTCACATGGTTACTTGATGACTTGTCATCTTGATCAAGAAAACAAAACTGAGTTACCTGATTTCTCCTACTCAGCTTCTTGAGTGCCATTTGCTCTCTGGAGGGTAGTAATGCCTGTTGTATTTCTTTTGGCTTGATGAGGAACTTTTTGAACTTAGCTTTAGAACTGACAGATAGTGTAAAGATATGAAAGAGAGACATGTCTGAGTTCAGGGATATTTCCCTCTAAAGAAGACTGCTGAGGCCTTGGTTTTGCCTGCTGGTGAAAAGTATGAAATTCAGTTGCTTCATTTGCTTTAATTCTTAGTATTAACAAGCTGAGTGTCAGTGCTGTACTACCTTGCTGGGAGTGACCATGTGAAATAGCAAACTTGAGCTCTGTGTTCCTGAACCTATCTCCTGACTGGCTGCTGGTGAGAACTAGCAGGTAGTTATTTGTAGTGGTTTTCTTTTAAACCTTTCCATTTTGTTTTTGGAGGCCAGTGACCATGAGGTCTGTCATCTCAACGGCAGCATTTTGGATTAATCAGCAGCCAGCCTGTTCTCTTACAGTTGAAGTAACACTTCCAACTCCCCCGCTCTCCCTGAATGATGAGTGATCCAATCGCTCGGGCACCTAGATGGGCTGGCTTGCTGCTGCCACTTTGCTCTCTGTCAGGCTGCATTTTCCCTGCATCGTTTGCCATAGAATTTTCTGGCTGTGTGTTTCTGGAGATAGAGCCCCGTGGCTTGTTTTATTTTTCACTCCATAATGAAAAATAAGATCCTTGCTGGGGGAGCTCAGCAACTGAGTGTATGGGTAATGGGATATGGAGCTTTCCTGCTGTGTTGCCTGGAGCACCCAGATAGGATGCGGGAGACCTGGTTTTATGCCTCATTACCCTGCTGGCATTCACATCTTATCATTATCTCCCTTTCAATACCTCAGTTTCCCTTTCTTTAAAATGAGGTGAGAGCCCTTAGATCTTTTTATACTTTTTTTTTTAAGGTGTGTGGGTGACAACTGTCAGCACTGATCATAGCTTTTGTTTTTATTAAGAACTGTGTAGCAGTATGAGACCAACCAGGATGTTGGTGTGGCCAGCAGGAGCAGGGAAGGGATTGCCCCCCTGTACTTGGTGCACCTCAAATCTTGGGTTCAGTTTTGAGCCCCTCAGTACAAGAGGGGCTGGAGTACACTGAGGGGCTGGAGTTTGTCCTGAGAAGGGAATGGAGCTGGGGAAGGGGCTGGAGCACTGGGGTTCTGGGAACAGCTGAGGGACCTGGAGCTGTTTTGTCTGGAGTAGAGGCTGAGGGGAGACATCATTGTTCTCTACAGCTCCTGATAGGGAGTTGTGAGGTGGGTGCTGGTCTCTTCTCCTAAGTAACAAGTGATATGATGAGAGGAAATGGCCTCAAGCTGCACCAGGGGAGGGTCAGATTAGGTACTGGGGAAAATTCTTTCACTGAAAAAGTGGTGAAGCCCTGGCAGAGGCTGCCCAGGGCACTGGGGGAGTGTCCATCCCTAGAGGGATTCAAAAAAACGTGTAGACTTGGCGCTTTGGGACATGGTTTAGTAGGCACGGAGGTGTTGAGCTGATGGTTGGACTTGATAATCGCACAGGTCTTTTCCAACCTTAATGATTCTATGATTCTACTTTAAAAGTGTTCTCATAAGAGTTGCCTTATTATCCACCATTAAATCTGGTCTGTGATAATAACATTCAAGACATGTAGTGCAAATGAGAAACCCCACAGCACAGGGACGTAGAGATCGCCCCTGACAGCGACTGCCCGCTCAGCAAACTGTCTGCTGTGTTATTTAGTGGTTCCTGGAGGAGACGGCAGTCCAGCTCCTCTCAAGGTTGGGAGTAAATTTGGAAGTTGAACTCTTCTTTCATCCCCACAGCTGGTTCCTGCTAGCGCAGCCCGCGGCAGCCTGGCCGAGCACCAGGCAGGAAGGCTGCGCTGCCAGCACACGTGCTGTGGAGATGGGCCAGCGCAGTTGAGGCAGCTCCTTTAATCAGCATTGGAATCAGTGTTGGAGTTGGATTTAGTGTTGCAGTTTCTGTGGTAAGTCAGTGTGCTGAGGCTGAAGCAATGTGAGATCCTGCCTGATGACGGCATTTAATATTAAGGAGCATAGATAGTGTGATAAATTGGATCCAGTGGGAGGGGCCTGGCAAAAGGTTATAAATAACTTGTCAGATATGGGCATTTTCTGTTTAAATTTTCACAGTAGACTTGTGAGTCTTATCATGGTTTCTGTCAAGTAGAAGAGAGTGAGAGCAGGAGTGAGAGCACATTATTTCTTTTTTAGATGCAATAGCCAATGCTTTTTAAAATCTTTTCCCAGTTCACGATAATTGTGTGTATGTTTATGGGCAAGTAGATAACACCCGTGAGCTTAAAAAAGTGGAAGAGATGCATTAAAATGTAAAAAAAAAATTGCCAGATGGCAAACTCCTGAAGTCAGCTAGCAAACACAGCACTGACCTTCCCTAATTCAATGCATGGTCCAGTGGCATTCACTGTGTATGTATTTTTTCCCCTTTTCTTTTTTAACACCATGCTGGTTCTTGCTTATGCATTGAACACCAGACAAGAGAAGAAATTATGGGGATCATCTCAGGTGTAAACCTACAGTGTATTCAGTTACTTGGGGTAACTGTGTGTGCATATCCTGTCGCATTATAAATACAAAGTAGCCCAAGGTAGCTTATTCCTCCATCAAAATGTTAAATCTCATTTACTCTGAGATGAGAGCATGCACATATGTGGACAAATACAACAGAGGAGCTAGGGAGGTATTAATGTGAAATTTAGTGCCATGCATGGTGTCTTGTTTGTATGTCCTTTTAGTAGCAATCTTATTTGATTATATTATATACTGACAGGTAAACTAGCAGGGAAGCAATACTTTATGGTGTGTATTTTCAGCCTGGGACAAAGGAAAGAGCTGCAATCTGAGCAGACTTCACGGAGATGCTGCCTGTCCACAGGTCCCTGGCAAATAGAGTGACATTTAGCGAGAACAGAGCAGTCCTGCCTGGTCTGGTGGTCCTGTGCCTGCCATTCTCAAACAGCGCGTGGCCTGTGAGGCACCTTTAGCATCAATCTCAGCTACAGAAAATTAAGGTTAAACCTAGAATTACAGGGAGAATGAAGTATAAGGTTGCACAGGGTGTCTTAAGTCTTATGTTGTTATTGTATTTGGCTCTGCTCAGAAACACTGAACGTGTGTTCGAAAAGCAATGAGTTCATTTGTTTAAAAATATGTTCTGAGGTTGATGGCATATAAACAGCCAGATGCAAGTGTTATAAATCGGTACCACTCGGAGAAGAGTAACTGGGTTTGCACTAAAGGGAATCTTTTTCTCCACTGAGTCGAGTAAATTCTGCTGTTGCTCTTAGTCATAGATTGCTATAGTGGCTCACAGAATGTGTTCTGATGGGATGCTTGTTTTTGACAACCTTCATCTGAGAAGTTGGTAGTTCAGATGATAGCAACAAACTCAACAACATCCCTGTGACGGAGAAGCACTGCTTTTACTAATCCTTGGCAGTATGGCCTAGGAGATCTGCCCTATGCCTTGGGCTTGGCGGTAGGAGATACTGTTCAAAGAGACGTTGCCCTGTGTTGTGTTCTAACTGTGATGCCTCGTGCATCTTTGCCTGTGACTGCCATGCTAGGTTTCATTAAGTAGAATAATTCAGGTCACATAAGGCATTTGTTCACTGTCTTATTTGTTACTCACTGTAAATCGTTTGTTCAGTGACCTTGTTCTCTGAGCTCTGAAAGCCTTCCTTACTTGTGCACTGGGCTTTGAAGATTTAACTTCAGTTACTTCTCTGAGCTCCTATATTCACAAACCCCTCAGCACCAGCAGGCTGTAAATGCATTTTATATTCCATGGAGACTGCTCAGTGAAAGAAGCTGTTACCTTGTCTGTTCAGAATGTACAGTAGCTTCATATAAGATGTGTGCAACGTAGGAAATCCTGAGTACAGATGACCTCTCGGAGAACTGGGAGGATGTCTTACACAGTGGGTTTCTCCTGTCTTTGCTGAGCCCTGATAGGACTTGGAGGGATTTGAGGGGAGGGAGTGAGAGGGAGCTGCCAAAGCACTGTAGTTTTTGTAGACTAGGTCAGAAGGGCAAGCAGTGTTAATGTGTTATGCTTTTAACTGTAGTGTGAACGTCTGTAAGCTGTAAATGCCTGAGAGATGAAAAACCAGAAGGTGCTCTCTACTGTTCCAACAAGGATTTAAGAGGTTTAGCTGCTCTTTAGAGATTCATAAGCAGTTACCACTAAGGCAGTGGATGATGAAGTGCAGGTAGGTAAAAATCACTTATCCGGAGACACACAGCAAACTGGGACTCGTCAGCATAGGGGGTGCTTTCAGAGTGAAGATTCTGATAGAGTGTCACTGCAGGATATCGGTGATGGTTCAAGTTGATTTTTATTTCATAATAATCACTGAGTCTTTAAAGCAGGAAATATTTGGGAGTCAGAGGGCCTGTGTCACGTAAACGAGGCAGGAACTAATGGAGAACAGCACACTGCTGTTAATCAAGCTGCGTGAATAAGCCCTTTGCAGAAGCCTGGGAACACAAGCAGAGACTGGAAGCTATCAGCCTGTAACCTGGACTACTGAGGAGCAGCTGTACTCCACGCAAAGGGCAATCAGCGTAACTACCTGAGCCTCCTTCTAACAGGCACATCTGATCTGTGTGTTGCTCTTTGCTGACTGCGGCTCCTTTGGAGCTGACTGAGCTCTCACTCTTACAGTTGTATCTCATTTTGCAGCCTTGGGAGGGATGTAGACGGCATTGCAGTCCCTTAAGACAGGAGCTCTGGAGAGAGCTGTTTGAATCTCAATTCAAACCTTCCAGCACGTCTGCTTCCCTCTTGTTAAAATTATGTAGGGCTCATAGAAAGTCTCAGAGGAAGCGTTTGGGAGGTGAAGGAAATCTGAACAATTCAAATCCATGCCTTCTACCTCCCCAGCGAACGCCTTAGCCTGACGCAGGAGGCTGGGCTGGGTAAGGGCTGCTCTCTAGCAGGACCACAGTGCTCGGGGGAATAAGGAGCTCTGCCAGAGCACGCTGCTTCCCTCGAGGCATTCAGCTGGGAATGAGGAGCTTCTGTTCTAACAGTACCGTAGGGACCTGGGGGACTCCTGTTTTAAACCAATTAATGTTTAGCGTAAAAACAAAAAAGGTAAACAGCCTTTATAGCTGGGACCTTGTTTGGCTTGAAGACAGGCCAGCTTCCTATTGTAAGATTGTTTGCTGATTAGACAAGTCTGCTATTAAAAGTGTCTTCCATTTCACTGGGGCGTGCTTGGCTGGTGTATTTTAGTCTCTTCTTATCAGAGAGGAAGAAGCCAAGGATTTACGGCTGTGGAAAGCTGCCTGCTCATGGCTTGTGCATTCCAGAAATTGTCCAGGAGTCCCTCATTCTAGACGGTGTAGCTGCAGTCACTGTTGCACAGAAGGAAGAGTCTTAAAATATGGTTGATTTTGCTGTGACTTTGTTTATGTATTTGAACAAGAGCAGATTGTTTAGATAGCTCTAGGTGCGCTGGTCTGCTGAACCAAGCACAAGCAGCAGCCTCATTAATGGAGAAAGGGAAAGGAGAATATTTCTAGGATAATATTTCATACAGAGCTTTTAACTCTTCCAGCTGGGGCAAGACTCTGTGCAGGGACTTGACTGCTCAGAGTGAAACCAGAGGTTAGGACATGTCTCCACACAAGCCTGTTTTGCTCCAAGAGCTCTTCCTCTGTCCTTGGCCTTGTGCTGCTGATCTACTCAGAGGTAAATCAGTCCCATGGTGAGAGGTGCCCTGCCAGAAGCTTAGGTGCAGGTGTACAGAGGGGGAGCTGCAGCTGCCTAAAAAGCCACGGATTCACAGTTTAGGAGCCCAGAACCACAGGAAGCAAACAACAGTCTTTATGTTCTAAAATATTGGCTTGCAAACAATGCTCATCTTCATCTGTGAACTGATGAATTTACCCACTGCTGGGAGTCAGCGGGCTGGAAAGTGCCTTATGATTGCTCTTCCGAAAGGATAACTGAACCCTGTGCTGGAAGGCAGCTTGTCATGCCATGGTAGACTGGGCTAGAAGCAGAACAGGGAAGAAACGCCACTGATGGCATTTTGCTCCATTCCAGAATAAAAGTGGGAATGTCTCCTTGCTGCGAAGCTCTCTAAATAGTATGTAACTTAGAAGCTGTGCAAGAGGGTACATAAACCCAGTAGAGTGAGGTGTGGGAATGTCCTCCCTCTCTTTAACCATGTAGTCACAGGGGGGCTTGCATTTTGTCAATCTTCTTGTGTTATGACTGTGTGGCTGGTAATATCAAAATTCCTGAGCATTACTGCTGCAAGGAGGAAGGCCCATGCATGTGCATCTATGTGTATTCTTTTCAGATAACTAGTTGCTTCCTCTTTTACTTAACTAGCAGTTTTCCTGAAGGACTCTGTGAGATGATCCACCTTTGCCAACATTCTTGTGCATCAAACAAGAGTGATCATTCCTTTTTAACAGGAAGCAATCCAAAGTCCCAGTCAATCCATCAGAGCTCTTGCTGGGGGGGTGGGGACCAGAACTGAGGAATTCTTTGGACGCAAGATATGGCCATGTCCAAATTACTGCACCTGGGGAATATTCACACAGCTCTGGATGCCTCCACCTTTGACCAGCAAGAAATGCTCTCAGTGGAATGATGTGCCAAGAACAGCCTGTCTTTGTCAGCTCTGGTATCAGCTGCAGCATCTAGGCAGGTGGAGAGACAGGTTAATGTGTGTCCTGTTTCTGTAAGCCCTGCTCTGACAGCTGGTCAGTTCTGGCTGCAGGCGTTCCTAGCCTCTGAATGGCAGGCCATAAATCAGAGCTGGCATTTAAAAGAAGAGTTGTAATGAAAGCTGAGAGATTTGGGGAGAATTGTTTTCCTGAGTCCCATCCTATTTTCACACGTGCACATACAGACACTTGCCCTGCCCCTCAGAAACATTTAACTAGGCTTCACCTCTCCAGGAAGACAGACTGCGTGGTAAATGAGATGTCATGGGCAGACGCTGTCCTGCCATCAAGGTGATTATTTCCAGATTATTTGGAAAGACTTAGCAAAAGGGCAGAAACCATAAATAACAAGGAGTGCTTTGGATGTTTGGAAACAGCTCTGGGGAGCTTTCCAGGCCAGGGCACAGATGCAGGAAGCAATGGAACTCCATCTCCTAGAGGGTGTACAAGTCCCCACAACAGTCAGCAAGGGGAGTTCATTCTTTGTGGCTTTCCAGATCACTGTGGCAATGGAGGCTGCAAACTGACTCCTGTCTAGTCTGTATGTAATTGTGTATGAGATGCCCCAGATTGGCTACCAGAGCAAGTCAGTGTAAAAGGTGTCTGAAATTCTGTTTGCAAAATGCTACTGGGCTGTAGGCTTATGAGTGGCAACTTATGGCACAGGACACTTGGCCCAAGGTACAGGTGGCTCCTGTCTTGCAGCAGATGCTTGCCTACTGCAACCCTTAACTCTGCACGTTTGTTTGTGTGTGAATGGTGTCATCTAAAAGATGAACTTTGTTTTCATACAAATTGAGTGGACATGTTTGACTCTTCTCTCAAATTTGGACTCTGCTTGTACCCATTTGTTCTCGGAATACAAGTATTAGCAAGAAGAATAACTTGAAGGATGAGGAGTTGTGCTGGGAGATGCTCCTTGATTGCCATGCCCATTGCACAGCCACCTCAGTCCTGTTCTCATGGGTGGCTGTGGAGGCTTCTTTTGCTGTGTCTGCACAAGGCTTTCGTAACAGTGAGCCAGTTGTTTAATTTATCATCACTGTCTGCATTGCAGGAGGCAGTGCAGTCCCTCTCAGGCTGGTTTGACAGCCTGTCAGGCCTTCTCTCAACAGAAAGTCTGCCCAAAAAATTGCTGCTTCCCATGCTCTAGATCTTTCAGTATGAGTAGAAGAGGCAAGATAGGAGAAGAGGAAAGTGAGAGAATGTGTGAGCAACAGTCAAGGCCATCAGCAGTACTAGTGGGACATTGGTCTGTAGGCTTCAACATCCAGTTAAACTGAAAGTTCGCAACTTTGAACTCCTCACCTGTCTAAAGATTGCAGTATATTAGGGGGAAATTTACAGTGATACAAGAATAAAAAACCTTGCAGTCTTTGGAGACTTTCTTAAATGAAAATACGTTTCAAAGAGAAAAACCATTTGGTCCATCTGTGTCCCATTACTGAGCTGGGGATGTCATCTATTTTCGTTAGACAGGGCCTGAGTGTGTGGGTGGGGACAGAGGCCCAAGCAGCTGCCCTGGACACCACGCTAAAAAGCACCATATGGAAAAGCCTAATGTATGTTAACAGGCATCAGAGACCAAAATTGAAAGAGTAATGACCCATCCGCATGCGGTAGCCTCAATGAGACAAACTCTCAGCACCAATCTGTCAGCTGCAATTTAGGGTCATTACAGTGCTGCTAAGCAGAGGCTAACAGACAAGTCAGAGTAATCTGACTTCAGCAAGAATGATTCTTCCAGCCGTGCTCCCTGGCTCAGTTTCCTCCTTGCTAACAGGCATCAAACAAAATATCTTCCTTTCCTCAGAGATTCTTCCTACCGGGCCTCAGGGGATCCCAGCCAAACATTTAGATTACATGCAATGATCTTTTAATTTGCAGGCTGCTCCGTGGCTCTGTATCACTCTTGCCACTTCAGATAAACACATGCCGTAACAAGACTGTTTCCCTTTCACCTGCCTCACAGAGACATACCTGAAGTATGCTTGTCTGCTGTGGTTTTGATGTGAAAGATGAAGTCTGGGTTCCCCTTCTTTAAAAAACAAGGGCTTCATTCCAAACTTAGTGGTGGTTGCTGTACGCTGCAGTCCAGTTCTGCAGGTAGGAGGTGGTTTGAGATTTGTTTAAGAAAGGATATAACAGTAGAGGATTATATGGAAACTTCAGCAGGAGATGGATATGATTCTTACACTGAGGTTGCTTTTCAGTTCTCCCTTAACAAAGAATGGTTTTGGAGAGAGGCTACTGCTGAAGCAGATCCTCTTGCTGGAGACAGTGCTGGAGGGAATGGCACAGGCGAAGAGCCTTTTCTAAGCTGGCAAATGACTTCTCAGGCCTTCCAGTCAACATGGCAGGTGTGCAACCCTAAACTACTGTCTCTAAATGAGATTGCTGTTCTGGAAGCTGAAAAGTCTCCTAATCACTTCACAAGGCCAAGCTCCTTGCTGAATGAGACTGTGGTAGGTTCACGGGAGGTTTTTCATTAGCCTTACTCTCTTCACTGTAGGGAGTTCCTGATGGGCTCATCCTAGATTGGTCTTTGTGTCCTCTACTACACAGATTTGTTGCTCCCAGTTTGCTTTTCCTGCTTTGACTTCACGTTGGTCAAGAGATACATGCTAGACGTGTGTTATTCACCCGTCCTCTTTCTTCCTCTTTGTTCTTTGGAGCCAGGCTTACCCACGGAAAGTGTGTTGGCTGTGCCTGTAACGTGCACAGCATCTTTGCTTGGAGAGAACACAGCACTGTGTTTCGTAGCTTTGGCTCTTGCTGTATCTGAATTGTAACCGCATCCTCTTCCCAGCACAAACAGCTGCTCCAGTGAAGTCACAGACTTGGAGCCAGCCCAGCCGACGTGCTGCGGCTACCAAGGATGTGAGTGGGAGCAAGGTGATAGCTTTGTGAGCCAGATCAATTTTTGAGAGCCAGGCTAATAGGTCTGGGGAGAGAGATGAGGGGAAAAGAGATTCTGACCTACACAGTTCTTGCGCTGTCTTCCCCGTGGCAGTGGGAGTTTTTTTCCAGGGGAAGGCAGAGTAATGTGACCCACATCTGTTACTTGTATGCTGTCATATTCTCCCCCCAAAGAGATGATCGTGTGCCGTGCAGGGGGTTGCCCTGGAATTTGTGTACTCAGGTGTGTAAATACATACACGGACATCCATGCAGTGGGAATTGTGGGCTGGCATACATGAAAATCGCATGCTATTGGATTCTGCAGCTGTGTAGTTGAACAGAAGCTATACAGGTTTTAACAGATTATCATTTTGAGTGTACGTATATACATTACGTATAAACTGTGTGTGCGTGGTCTCTAATTAATGCATGTGTGTGCGCACACGCAGAGATACGTGTTCAGAGACATGAGCTTTGTGTCCTGAGCTTTGTGGTGCTCCTAAAGAGGTCTTATTTCACAGCGTGAGACCAGCCCCACACCGATGATGGTTGCCCATGATTTTGAGAGCTCTATTAATGCCAGAGGAGCAAAGCTGTCAACCAGTATCTTTACCCCAGAATTTTTCTTGATTTCCCTAGACAATTTGAGCTCGGATCCAAGTGCTTTCAAATGAGGATGACATTGTAGAGTTGCATTGGCTGTCCTTTGGAAGTCGGTGCAGGGTCAAGAGGGCAAGTCCTGTGATTATTTTTGGCTGCTAGAGAAATGTACCTGAGTGCTCTGTAACAGCTGGAGTCCATCTTTGCAAACAGAACATAAACCAATCACGTAGCTGTAGACAGCGTGGGAAGGAGGAATGCATGCCCTCACTGAAGAAAGCATCTTGCCCCATTGCATGAGGTTTCTCTGCTTGCTATTTTTCCCCTGGCAAGATTATGTTTTCCCTGTTTCACAGCAGCCAAGCTCTTCTGCCTGCTTCACTCCATGCTCTGCTTGCTCCGTCTGTGTGCTTGTCTTTTGATGTCAGTCACGCTATTTGACTTGAAATGAGGAAACAGAACACCTTTTCCTCTGCTGCGTTTTCTTCCCCGAGTCCTCTGAGTCCCTCAGTGCTAGAGGATTGGATTTAGCCAATCCAAGCAATCTCTCAGGGCTCTGCGGAGGCAGCTGGCATTTGAGAAATAAGGGGCAGTGGGAAGCAATGTCTTCAGGGATCACGGGAAGCAGTATTATATTCAATTGCTCTCCTAGTTCGTGATGCAGGGATAACCACTGCTATGTCAGATGACTGTACTGTCTCACCTTGGAAGCCAGGAAGGCCTGTACATGCTTTTCCTCCATTCATTAAACAGCCTCTTCTTTTGGTGCTCTTTCTGTGTTTAGAATCTGGAGGCATGTTTAGGTGCTCACTGTCCTGTTGATTACACGTGAAACATCTGGACCTGACTGCCATCAGTCACTGCAGTACTTGTCATGGAATTGCTGTCAGGAGCTGCCTCTCAAAGGCCCAAAGATGGTTTTCTCCCCCGGCACAAGATGATTTTCTGAAGTAGTGTAGTTTTGCGGGGTGTGTTTGAGAGTAGAGCTGTCTAGCGCTTTTTGATTAAGTGGATGTGAGGCCATATTGACTTGATTTTACAAGGCCTCAGAGTATGTCACATCTGAAGCTCTTTCTGTGGGAACACAGCTTTGGCAGAATTTACTTCAGGTAACATTTTTACAGTTTCAAAACTTGGAGTCAGAGGGAAATCTGCACCAAAGAGCTACCCTGGGACTTAGCCTGGATCTCACACAACTTTGAGAGCCCTGGCTGCACAGCTGGTCTCCAGCCTTCTCAGCTGGTTCCTGTTGCTCTCTGGTTTAGCAGGGAAAGTGGAAATCGGTGTTACCAGCCTGAGGGGCATGGCGTTGGCTGAGCAGTTATGCTCACGCTGATTTATTCATGTGTCTGGCTTAGCTGTCTGCACTTGCTGTTGCCACGGGAGGGATTTGAAACCTTTCCTTGGCAGACTTCAGTGCTGAGTAGTAAACACGTATTTTGAGAGACCGTTCAGGGTCTGAGGGAGAGTATGGGCTCATATGAGCTCTCTCCAGTATCTCTTTGTCATTCTATATTCTTCCATTCCACAGATTTTCATTTCCAAGGAGAAGTCCTTTCTCTGAATCTTCGTTCACACATGTTGGTGTTTCTCTTGAAAATGATTGCTTACCTTTGTGCTACCTCAGCCCTCAAGCACGCAAGGAGACAGGGCATGAGAAGACAGCTGGGCCAGCTTCTCAGGAGGCATCTGTCACTTCAGATAACACACAGGCTTCCTAAAGTGGATCAGTAACTCAGCGAGTTGGAGACAGCTGGAAATGGCAGTGACATGGATGAAGTCCACTCAGCCTTCAGGCTGGCTTCGTCCTGCATAGGCAAAAGGGAAATTGTGGGCGGGAGGAACATCTGTGGAGCCTGAGGTCAGTCACCACAGTGCTCTTGAGACAATGCTACACCTGGCTGGCTGATGCCAGTGGCCTTTTGGAGGTGGAAGGTTTCTGGGCAAGGAAACAGGGACAACATTTTTGGCATTGTTCACATCAGGTGCTAAAGGCTGGAATCACAGCAGCCTTGTCTTTCGAAAGATTGTGCCAGAAGAAAGCCAATATGTGCATCAAGCATTCACTTTCTCAGTCTCCAGGATTAGAATTTATTAAGTCAGCTTTCTTATTGCAGTGCTAGGT
Organism: Clamator glandarius; assembly: GCA_033459285.1. Taxonomy (NCBI): domain Eukaryota; kingdom Metazoa; phylum Chordata; class Aves; order Cuculiformes; family Cuculidae; genus Clamator; species Clamator glandarius. The sequence goes on along the minus strand of JAUNZM010000959.1, from coordinate 222,351 downwards.
GGCAACTAGCAACTTCAGGGGCCTCATCAAATTCTGGGGCTATGAGAAACTTATTAGACCTACTGTCAGAACTGACTCTCCATGCCCTGCTACTGAACTGCACAGGAAGCCTGACATGGAACGTTTCTGGAAGTATTTATGTCTATGGGAATCGGGCACCAGCTCAGTTAGGCACAGGCTGATTTTTTTTGCAGAATTTTCTTTCTCTTCCCTCATTTCCTGACAGTATAAAATCCACGTCTTACATGTGTCGATAGAACACAGTAGCTCATGGGCTTTGGGAAAAGCTAGGCCCCTCCGAGTTCTCATCTGCTAACCATGCTTGTAGGTGTTGCTGTGACACAATTGATTGTTACTGCTGCTGGTTTCTCCTTCACTTTTATTAAATAGTATTTTCTGTTTGCAGTCTGCAAAATGGTCTCCCAGTTTTAGTTTTGTTCCCGCTTCCCTGCCAGCACCAACTTCACTGCCTGGGGTAATGATTTTTTTGGCTGTTCAAAAACGAGTATGAAAAGATGTCCATTTAATTATAGGATATCTCGGTAAAAATTCCCCTCATGGGCAGTGCTGTAGTCTGTTCCCTGATGCAGATGAGTTTTCCTCCTCTCTGTTCTTGTCAGAGAAGCAGTGGGACCCAGGTTTGACATTAGCATATCTGGCTTTCCACCCTCTATACAAGTAGGCCTATCTCCAAAAGCCCTGAAATATGAGTTTTGTGGGAAACATAGATGTGCACTTGGAAAGAAGCATCTGCAGGCAGTGGAATTAGGATAGCTTTATGTCCTATAGCGTTGGCACTTCCAATTGAATCCCTTGGAGCCTTATAATCATGTGAAATCCCAGTGTGGATCCATGAATATTTAAAAGAAATGTGTTTCTCAGCCTGGTTTTTTGTTTTGTTTTTTTTCTCAAAGAATCCTCAGTAATAGGAATTCACTGTTTGATCCATCCACCTATCTCTGCTATGTGGATATCCTTGAAAGTGCTTCTTACCTGCCATCTTTGGTAGGAATTGGCTGTTGGGCTTTTAAAGTTACTGAGCTAGGTTACACAGGCAAAGAGGAATTCTGTATTGTTTCTGTTGCAAGGCAAGTTCAAAAAACATAATTTATTAAGTTTGCTATTTTACCTTATTAGTTTTCCAGGATGGATGTGATAAAAAGCAATCTGTGCATGTACACAAGGTGTGGAGCAGGTTTTGATCAACACAAGCTTGCACTGGATTAAAATGCGCAGCTGAGAACTGGAAGACTTTGGCATCTCTTAAATTTGTGCCTGTGTGTTCTGCAGTGTTGTGTCACCTGAGTATTCCTGTCCCGTTACACAGACCCATTCAACCAGGCTCACTCACTATTCTGAAATCCAGTAATATGCCCTATTATTCAGTTGTCAACACCGTCCTGCTACGACAATGGGAGAAACGGTACTTCCAGTGATGTGCTGTTTGCATTAATAATAATTGTAGATTGGTTGGTTAGGGGGAAAGAGCATTGCCCAGCTCCCCTGTGCCGACACTGTCTGGAGCCACTCTGTACCTCCTTCTGCTGCCTGCAGAGCTGCGATACTGTGGCTCCCTCCAAGAGCCTGCAGCATTCCTATCTGTCTGCTCCATCTCTGCCTCTGCCCCTCACTGACTGAGCCTCATGCGCTCAACACAAGCCTGGTTTTTAGTAATTGCTGTTCCCAGAACTCAGCAGGCAGAAGGGGGTGGAAAGGAGATAAACATCAGAGTTCAACATCCAGACAAACACAGCAGAGCACACACAATAAATACATCCGCCCCCAAATGCAAATACATCAGAAGTTTCCTTCCCCAGGGCTGGGAGCAGAGCAGGCTCAGACAGGAGAGCAACACGATGAGGTGAGTGCAGTCACAGGGAAGTCCACAGCTCCTCTGGCCACTTGGCTGTGTGCAGGCCGTAGCTGGCAGGACTGTGATTCTCATTTTGTTTAGCTGTTACTCCAGCATGATTCTGCTGTCTAGGGAGAGAGGTGTTAGGCATAAAGATTGCAGCTAGCACTGAGATATCTGTGACTTGGTTACCAAGACTGGCAACTTGGATGCGTGGCTTTTGGGGTGTGAACCAAATTGATGCTCATTCTTTCTCTGTTAATCTCTGTTCCTTTGACACAGGCTGTTTGTCTTGCTAGCTGTGCTTTACAGTGAAGCGAGCAGCAGCATTGTGCTGCAGAAAATGTATGGAAGGATCACGTCCCCCAACTTCCCAAATGTCTACCCAAATCACAAGGAGAGAGTCTGGAATATTACTGTCCCCAAGGGATATTCTGTCCGCATCTACTTCACCCATTTCAACCTGGAGCTGTCCTACCTGTGTGAATACGATTATGTGAAGGTATGTGTAGGGCAGGGCAATATGTAGCAGGCTAAAAAAAACCTGTGTATATGTAATCCTGGACACTTGCAGGACCAACGTAACTGTTGTAAGCACTTCATTCTTGTCTGCTAGTAAAGTTCAGCCTCAGCTGATTTCTAGATGATGTTTATTGAGGCCCATGGGATCAGGAAGCAGAACTGGTTGTCGTGTTGGAGCATCTGAAACTTGAGTTGTTTGTGCTCAGAAAATTCTCATGTTACCCTCTCGCAAAGCAAAAGGTTTGAAATTTTGCCCAAAGCCACATTTGAGCTTCATTTTGCTGAAGTTACAGTGTGTGTTTTAAATTAACAAGCGGTGCTTTACACAAAGTATAATGGGAGACTGTAAGTGTAAGCGATAGTCTAAACAAGATACTGTCAGCTTGTCTAAACGTGCACTTGCAACACTGGCTATCATGTGTTTGCTAGCCAAGGTGTGAAACAGCCTCGGGAAAAGAAACACAGGCGCTGTCTTTGAGAAGTGTTTGGGTGATCAGCGTGTCCCTGGAAGGTTTCTACACCACGTGCTAGCATATGCTCTGGTCCTGGCGGCCCTGTCGCTGATTTGAGGCCGTGCTACCCCTGCACTCGTTTTGTTGTTTGCATGGGCCTGATCTACATTAAAGAGGGAGCGGTATGCACAGGGAAAACGCAAAACCGGTCCATCAGCAGTACTTTTGGATCTGATGGAAACAAACCACACAGCCTTGTTTCCATTTAGGAAGATGTCATTTCCATTATTAAAATGGCAAGTTGCTCCCATTCCCCAGATCCGTGTTGTTCTTCATGTCATGTCCTTTGGGCAGCACAGCGTACTCATTTCTATAGTAGAGCTCTATCACTCCATGTACAACATGAACCCCATGTATCAGGACATTTCACTTGTATTAAAAACACAAGGGAAATGAGGAGCTGGAACTGCAACAAGTGAATCATGGAGCAAGTGAGTCACTAATTTAAAAAGACCTCTTACCATACATTTGAATTTGTCAGTGTATGAAACCTTTTTACCTCATTTGACTCAGACTTTAGCAAGATCTTATTGTCTGCTTCCGAGAGCGTAAAGTTAACAAGAGCATTGTAAGCAAAGTGTGGTGCTGTCAGCCCAAATTGGCATCACAGATTTATGTGAGCCTCTGAAATGAAAAAAGAGTGAGAAAATTATGGGTTTAAGTCACAGAGAATAGGGGAAACCTTCTCTTATCTGTCCCTGGATCTGGACTGACATCCAGAAGCACGTTTTGAGAGCATTCAGCCTTCTTTCTCCCACTGTTAAATGCACGCTTTCCAAGCCATGGCAGCAGGTTGGGAAGAACAAAGCTCTGTGCTCCTCTGATAGATTTTTTTGCCCATTTTGCAGCTGGTCTCTGATGGGAGGACCTTGGCTACGCTGTGTGGAAAGGACAGCACAGACACAGAGGAGGCTCCAGGCAACAAGACCTATGTCTCTGTTGACAACAACCTCATAGTAGAGTTTCGGTCTGACTACTCCAACGAGAAACAGTTCACAGGCTTTGAGGCCTTTTATGCTGCTGAAGGTAAGAGACAGGCCCCTGGTTTAGAGGAGAGAGGCACCACAGAGGAGGGGTTACTGCTTCCCTGAGCTCTGGGGCTGTGGCTGCTGATGTCGGGCGGGAAGGGGTGGTCTCGTTACACAGAGGCAGATGCAAAAGGGCAGCCTCACAGAACAGAGTGGCTCACGCCAAGAGAAAGTGATGTTAAAAGGTTGTTGGGTGCCTAATTCTGTGCTTCATCCATTAGATATTGATGAGTGCAAAGAGCTGTTTGATGGTGAACCCCTCTGCAATCATCACTGTCACAACTATGTGGGTGGCTACTATTGCAGCTGTCGGATTGGCTACACGCTTCATGAAAACCAGAGGACATGCACAGGTGAGCCCTAGCTGGATCAGGAGATACTTCCCTTCCTGCAACATCCACTTACACCCAGTCCCAACACAAGCATCAAGGTGAACATTGTGTGTGTTTGTCAGAGGTGTGAATGCAGGCCCTGGTTTGCAGTGGCTGTGGGCTGGTTGCTGCCACTAGGACAGCAGTAAAATGGTGCACTTGCAGTTGGTTATGGTTACTCTTCAGTTGTCTTACGCTTCTCCCTGCAGACACTTCCAGTCTTCATGGCTGCCAGTGCAGCCAGCCTTGCAGAACTGAGTATATCCTGCTGCCTGGGTGCTGGGATACTGGGTATTCTGGACCCAAGTTAGTAAATGTGTTGGAAAAACTGACAATCAAGTTGTGAACTCTAATGGAGAAAGAGTTTGCTTGTTCACCCTGGAAGCGCACAGGCCAGGAAGCAGCATGGTCCACAACCAGATACAACGACCCACTCACTAAATGGGAAGCAAGGCTGGACACAGGTATCCTCTTCAGGAGGGCATGCAGCGTGAGATTTACTTAGCTGACTTCTGCCTGGCTCTGTTTCTTGGTTCACAAGAAGGGAAAGCTTGTGTGTCATGAGGCAGTGAAGTGTCTGAATCAGCACAGTGACTGGCTCCTCAGCTTTCACTCTGCAGTGAAATATGTGCTTCCATGTGGGGTCAGACCCATCCTTTGTGGGTGCAGCTTTGACCACTTGGAGCTCAGTCCTGTCTGAAAAAAAAAACCAGCTCCCATCCTGCTCACTAAACATTGTCAAGGTGGGAAGATGATTTCTTTGAGCTCCCCAGTGCTGAAATGCAGAATTGGGTTTAACTTAAGGCCACCTTGGCATTTAGCTTCCCAGCTCCAGCCTGTTACTAACCCTCTCAGCCATGGCTGGCTGAATCTAATTCAAGATTCAAACTCCTTGTATCTCCAGTGTATTGGAAGAGACCTATTTGTTCAGCCTTCTCTTCCTAAAGTGATGGCTTTTAGCACAAATACGTGGATTTACTTACACTATAAAGCATGTGCCTGGTCTTACTGCAAAGGTGCAAAATGAATAGCTGTGAACCAGCAGACTGGCAGCTTTGCATTGCCCATTAATGTGCGCTCACTTATTCCCTGCTCCCTGAGCACAACGCTAGCAGAGGGAGCTCATCAGCAGTATTGAAGGGCTGGGCTGCCCTGATGGGTGAAGATGTGAGTGTTGGGAATTGGTGATTCCAGCTTATGTACCGGAACCTGCTCACATTTCAAAGACCTTTAGGTGCACTGAAGCTGCTCCAGGCACTGAACTGGGCTGCAAAGTAAAGATCTCTGTAGATCGCCTCCATGAGATTGAGGGCAAAAGCTGCCCCTTTGACTTTTTGGGCTTCTTGTCTGAGCAGGCTGATATTGACAGGCTCTTTTTCTTTCCTTTATTTTCCAGCGTGAGATAATTAAGCTTCTCCTCGCTTAGGCAGAGATGGAGACAGACGTACTGGGACGAGCCCTCCCTCCTGACCTGCCTGTTGCAGTCTGCCCAAGGGCTGCAGGCTTCTTTTGCTCGGTAATGTGTATGTCTTGGTTCCTTGCCTTTCAGACCTGCCTCCTGCAGACAATAAAGAGGCTGTTCCTTGTTGAAAGCTGATGGCAGCCTCTGGAGCATTCATTTTCTTGCATTTCCCATGTGTCACTATGGAAAGAAGAAGGTAGATAAGGATATGGTGAAAGGAGGAGCCAATGTGCAGTCCCCTGAGCATCACAGCTACCTGAAGACTCTTGAATTTCTTGTCTAACTTTTACGGCTTGATCTTCCATAGTTCTTAAACTGCAGCAAGACCAGAATCGTACATTTGTTCCCTAATGTTCCTTTAAAATATGCTCTTGTCTGCACTCAGACCTGTAGACTGGACTCGACAATCCAGTGGGTCTCTTCCAACCTGGTTATTCTGTGATTCTGTGATTCTGTGATATTTATGTTCAGAGCCCATTCACTCTTTGTAAAGGTTTGAATATTTCTTTTTTTATCCAAATTTTGTGACTCGGGACGTATTTCCCAGAAGGCTACAAGTGAAACATGTTCTGGAGAGCGAAGTCTCAGAGTTCCAAGAGTGTCACCAGGACAGCTTAGGAGCCTTGACTTCATTGCTTTTCCACAATAGATCCATCAAAAGGAAAGCTGTTCTTCAGTGCAATTGCTTGTGGTGTTGATTGATACCATCTCAGTCCCTCACAGAGCCCCTCACTGCTCTGTGTTAATGTCTATTTGTTGTCCTTTTAGCCTGTACCCTCTGGGCAGGAACCATCTTCTTGAAATATATTGGAGAAATGCCGTGCTCTGTACTTGTCAGTGACTAGAGCTCCCCGTGGAAACGTGGTGACGATTCCAAGAGGTTAACAAGTCAGAGCTGAGCTGCTGGAGGTGAACTGCTGAAGATAAAAAAAGGGCTGTGTTTAAAAAACTCAAGGATTAAGAAGCATTAGTTGTTCAGCATTTCCTTATTTCTACAGTTCAGCAGGAGCTGCTTTGTTGCTTTCGATTGTTATTTATGAGGCTCAGTTTCTCCAACCTCTTATCCACCGTTTAGTGCCTGGAGTAAGCAAAGGAGGAACTCTTCCAAGTGAGCATGGGAGAGACAGATGGAGAGTCTTCTGTATGAGACTCACAGAATCACAGAATATCCAGGTTGGAAGAGACCCACTGGATCGTCGAGTCCAACCATTCCCACCAATCCCTAAATCATGACTCGTTTCAGGTCACTGCATTTGCAAACTTCCGTGTTATCTTGGGCAGGTCACTTGATGCCAGCTTTGAACATCTTATCTGCAAAATCAGAAGGTAACGTCACTGTCTTGAATCACTTGGAAGATGCTTAGTAAATGTCATAGAAGGTAGCTGCTGCGGAGAACTGATCTGGGGATAGAGTGTCTTTGCAAGCACTTATCAAGGCTTACTTCTTCTGTATTTAATCTTGTTCAGAAGCTGTTTCATGGTTATGGTGAATTGTGATCAAAGCAGACTGAAATTTTGTCATGGCTCAGTGATATAATTTATGACCCAGCTTTCACTGGAGACCTAATGAGCCAGTGACAACGGACTTGCCAGTTTTGAGGGGGTCATTTTTCAGAGTTCAAGCCTCTGGCAAACAGCTCACTGTGATTCTAATAAAAATATGGCCTAAGCATAATTGAGCGCTCTCTGGGCAGCTTTAAAGCTTGGACTGAGAAGTTGAGGGACAGCATTTCTGCTGGCAGATGTAAAAAAAATTACTTGATCCTTTTTGTGCTGGCTAGTTTATGACTGTCTTGCTTGCAGACTTATGGAAAAAAATAATGCCTTGACTAAAGGGAACTCCCAGCGGCCACATCCAGGAGATGTCAGGAGAAAAGTAAGGTGCAGTCTTAGCCTCTTTGTCTTTGAGCTGCGAATTCCCCTGGAGTAGCAGAGTATCTTCTAGTCAGCTAGTTTGAGCTACTCATGTGAGGACGAGTCAAGAGAGTTTATTGGTGATGACTCACATCTTTCCAAACTGTATTATTGTGCATCAGGAAACTGAGTTGAAAGGAGACAGATGTAATGAAGCATGCAGAACTATTAGTTTCTAGCTTTTTCCTTCTTTTGTCCTTCAAAACAAGGTGAAGGCCAGTTTTCTGAATTCATAGGGTATTAATGGGGCAGTGTTGTTATTCATAATGGCTTATGGAGATCCCAGCTCTGTGCAGAGCTGCGGTGCTGCAACAAACACAGAGCATCACTGCCCTGAAGAGCCTCTCAACTAACACCTGGGTGGCTCAGAGCAAGTCTGGAATATGCATAGCTAGAATGGATCTGGGCTAAGTACCCCTCCAGCCCAGTCTCCTGCCTTTGATATGGGCCAGCATCTTATGCTCCCAGGGAAGATCCGGTTCAGTAAGTGATTTTTAAAGCATACTCCATACAGAAGCGAAATCCTGTGCAATAGATCCCATCTTGTTTATACGCTGCTCGCTTAAGCTGAACTTATGGCACTGGCATATAAAAGTTTGCCTTAATTTTCATATGACTGCATGTTACACAGACTAATTATATGCTATTACTTAATGATTTGGTGGTTTTGGCCTTTAATTTCATGGCGTGTCCCTTTGCCCTTTTACTGCTAGAGAAAGTAAAGAGCTTTCAGAAACTGTGGGGTTGGGTTTTATGCAATGTGTGATTATAAGCAGTTATTTTTCTGTCTCTACATGCATATATTTGTATGTGTGCATGTTAGCCTTTCCTCCACTGTTTCTCTGTTTTGTGCTGAGCTTTAGTCTAATAATGTTCCTTTAAACATACTTTAGGGAAAGAAGATTACACGATCTTTACTGTCAATGGAAGCCAAGCTGTTGCTGCCTTCTAGCTCTGAGGTTCTTGTCAGAGAATTTAACCTCACCAACCTGTCTATCTCTTCGATACACAATAGATCCCATGTACAGGGAAAAAGGATTCTGTAGGTAGTGGGAAACGATTTGGATGCAGAACTAGCAGAAGATTTGAGTTCTAGCTTCCTGATGATTTCAGTAGGGAGTTAGGGTTGTAAAGATAGTATCGTGGCTTGTATGCTTAGGGTAATACTTCACGCTTAGTCTTTTTTCACACCCAAGGATTTTGTATTTCCATTCCTATCTCTTCCTATAATTGCCTCCAGACTGCTCCTGTAGGGGCTGTAAAGCTGGGACAGATATTAGCAAGCAGAGTGAGGAAATCTCAGTTTTTAAGAGGAGCAGATTCTTTTGCACTTACATGGCTGTGAGCTAAAGCCGCTCATCAAGTGGGTTGGGGGTTTTGAGGTGCTTCTTAACCCTGGCTTGCAGCAGGTGAAAGGAAGCATGATAACAGGACCCAGAAGCCTGGGGAGAGGCCGTGAACCCTGTCACAGGCAATATTTTAAGCAGCACCTGCAGCAGCTCGGGTGAGTGTGCTGAAAAACATGCTTTATTCTTACACAGCCGTCAAATGCTTTAGTAGTTGGAGGCACAGCCTGTGGAATTACAGAAACACCCATTTAGTTGGGAAGAATGAGGTAATAACAATTAAGGAAAAAACCCACTTGCTGGTAATCCTCTCTAAGTATGGCATGAAAGGCAAAGATTTAATTCCCATTGTAGCTCAACTGATTTCTGCGGGCGCAGAGCAGTGTGCTGTTCGGCTGGATTCAGAGGCAGCCAGAACCTCCGGGTGAATTAGGCAAGCTCTCTCTGCCTTTTTGGACCAACAGAGGCACTTCAGACAGGATTTAAAAGTAGGAGAGTGCTCAGGTTTAACAGAATAAGTATTTCTAGGTATTTATTAAGTGTTCGTGTATTTGTCAGCTGTGTTTGAAAGCCCAGGACAAGGAATTTGAAGTAGAGCACACACAGATGCTCAGTCACTGTAGTGATGGATGGGTTTATGTCAAATAAAAGCAGCTGCTCATTACTTCCTGGGAAGATGGACAGAAAGTGTGTTTTGAATTTACAGCATGTGCTCGAAGAAACACTTTGTCCCCAAGTGCATCATTACTTGTGTCGTGGTGATGTAGTTGTGCTTAGAGCCACACCAACGTAAACCAAAAGGATTCTCCTTTTACCAGTTCCTGCTTTCCTTTCCAAGTAAACGCTTGTATCCGGATACTGCCAGTAGCAGCGAGTAGGCTTGGTGCATAGACACTTTCATTCTCTAGAGTGAAAGGAGCTTAGAATCCTGGCTAATGAAATCTATGGTTAGTTAAAGGACAACAGGGTTTGTTTTCTCATTCACAACTTGGTCCCCTTCCATTAAAATGGCAATATTAAACTCTGTGGTCTATTTTAGGAGCTAATCTGTAATTAATGACTGGGTAACGGCGTTTGTGTTAGTGGGGGTTAGCATGGTGTGTTTGAGGATGGAATTCAAAGTCAGACAATTACCCTCCTACAATTAATTCAGTGTCACAGTGGTGTAAAAATACTCGCTGTTATCAGCCAGTCCAGCATTCCTCATCAATTAAAGGATTGCTCATGCCGTTTTTGCAGCACATTATAAAGCCTTTGTTCCCAGCTGATCAAAGCCCCACTTCACTGTGATCAGATGCTGTCAACGAGCAGAGATCCTCAGGGCACTTGTGGCTGCTCCTTCTTGCGTCTCTGCAGCAGGCAGCGTTTGTGGCGCCAGTTGTGCTGGCAAGAGGCACAGCTGGCTTTGCTCAGAGAATACGATTACAATTTAAATGTCTGGCAACAAAGGCATTAAAAAGAAGGAGCCGCATTCAGAGGCTTCTGAAATTGCAGAGCCGATAGCTGTCCTACCACTCCGCACACTCACACTGCCTCGGAATGTTTCCTGTGAGCTGCCAGCTACCACACTTGTTTCTGACCCCCAGCTCTGTGACTGGCTGGGTGGTGCTTTCCCTGTGTCCTTCCTTGCCCGGCTTCTGAGGGAGGAGTGCTGGATGGTGCTCGCATCCTGGTCCTTCCACGAGAGGGGGAGTGCAACGTTCTCAGCAGTGACAAATGACCCTGGTGAAATGAAAGATTAGTTTCATTTCATAGGGAGAGATTGGATAGTGTAAAAGAAAAGACCCATTGCCTTTACCTGCTACGGCTGAACTGATTTAATACAACTGTCATCATCATTTTCTGTGTTCCTAGCCCACTGCGAGAGTTGTTTTTTTACTGAAAGAAGCGGGGAAATCACCAACCCTGACTCTCCCACACCTTATGCCCCACTGAGCTCCTGCGGTATCCAAGTAGGAGAAGGCTCCCTGATCACGATGGAATTAGCGGAGACCTATAATGTGGAGACACACCCAGGAGGCTTGTGCCCCTGTGAAGCAAGGTGAGGTTTATTACAATTGATCACGGCTTTTCTGAGACAGTTTTCTGCTGGATCTTCTCCAGCCTGTTACTCACCGTGTTAATTCAGTTTCATCTCCCTGTATCTCTCCTCGTTCATTTCTTCTTCTGGTTCCTTTAATTTTGCTGGTTTTCTTTCAACACCTTCCTCTTTGGGGAAATGCAGCAAAACTCAGATCAGGCACAGCTCTATGTGGTGACATGATAGATTTCATCACAACCTCTGCCCTCATCAGAGATCGATGATGCCAAGGGAATCAGTTAAATCTTTTGCTTTCAGTTTGCTTATCTATAAAATGGACCTAGAAGTCCCGCAGCACTTAGGATGCCTGGAGAAAAGGCACTTTGAGTTGGGTGCTGGAGTGATGCGCCATCACTCTTACCACCTGCCTGGTGGTTAAACCATGCAAGAACGGACTGTTGAGTCGTCGCATTAAAATCGGTTTGTTCTTCCATAAGCTTCATGGGAGAAGGAGTAAAGACAGCTTGTTTGCCTTCTCTCATTCTTTTCAGGTTAAAACACCTAAAAAAAAAAACAGTTTGGCCCATTCTTTGGAATGACTTTGCCTGCAAAACATGAGACGCAGGCTGAAGTTGTGAATATTACTGTTATAACTGATCTCCAGGGTCCAAGCAAATGGTTTTATTTTAGGAACCAGTTTTCCCAGCTCATCAAGAGTCATGAGGTAGGTGTTCAGGCCACAGACATCCTGGGCTGGTCCTGTCACTGCTGGGTGTGAGAGCATCGCAGTGAGTCGCAGGTTCCCTTTTCTCCTCGGTCGATCTGTGTTCGTGTGAGTGAAACAGTGTGAAGAAAGGGCAGAGAAAGCGGGGGTCCCCCTAAAAGCCTTTAGCAGAGGGTAAGAAATTCACTCCTGAGGGGAATGTTGGTTTTCCTGCTGCAGGGTTGCCGTGTCCCGGTCCTGAAGCACCACCCCATGGCCACCGCGCACCGGTGCAGGAGCAGCATCTCCTGGGGTTCCACCGCTCTCTCCTGTCACCTCGGCGCTGGCAGCACTCGAGGGCTTCATTTCTCAGGGATTAAACCTGTAGGCGCCTCTTCTCACAAGCAAGTTGTGGCGCTTACGTACTGTAATGGTGTATCCGGCACCCTGAGTTTGTTAGCAATTCCCTTTCTTCGATACCCGTCCTGAAAAACTACGTTTCTGTGTGCGTGTGCTCACGCTGATGCTCTTTGAACACTGCTGAGGAGAGATTTGCTTGCAATTAACTTGGAAGAAAAGAATCATTTTACGAAAGATGTCACAAGATCAGCGTAGCGAGAATTTTTAATGTTCTTTCATTTGTTATTACATCTCTCCGGGGAAGTTTAAACTGAAATGCTTGGTCATTCCAGCTGAATGCCGCATTTGAGACTTATTATTTAGTAACCCCCTGCTTCCCAGCATGCGGGCTCGGCTGATGCTCCAGTCCACGTGTGCCTACAGCAGAGTTTTAGAATCGCAGTTAGTGACTGCGCTTTAGGAAGGCGCGGGCTTACCTCAATGGTTATTTTATAGTCTATCTGATCAGAGAGCTGCAAGAGAAACCTAGAATCACAGAATCATTAAGGCTGGAATTAATTTGACCTTTTATTTCTAGTCCTGCTTCTTGAAGAACTAAAATGCTGTGAAATCTTTTGCAGTGGAATGTCAAAAGGATGTTCCTTGGAACAAACCAGCAGCCAAGCGCACCCGTAAGTCAGCACTAGTATTTGTGAATTTGAAAACTCCTGTGTAAATATTTAAAACATCGGGTTTGTAAAAAAATAGAATTTGCAGTATGAGAAACATTTTAATCTAGAACTAGATGATCTTTAAGGTTCCTTCCAACTCAAACTGTTCTATGATTCTATCATCTGCTTGCTAACTATTCCATTTCTTCTCAAAGTGCATCTTTGTAAGTTGGAAGATGTTTTAATTTTTGCTTTAAAATCTGTAAAAAGCACCAAAGGCTATTTAAAAAAAAAAGAAGTGTGGTATTGTCCTTTGGAATAGTGTTCCGTCTCCTAAGTTTTATGTAACCAGGAGAAGCAGCAGCACCCGTTCCCGTTGAGGAGAGTGAAAAGCTGAACCTTGGGTTCATTCCAGCTCTCTTTGGGAGAATGTAGTTCCATAAACAACTGAATAGTTGTTGCTTTTAAATTGCCTGGCATTGCTTCTGACAGGAACATTGATCCCCGCTCCAGAAGCATTTGTGAGGGGAAAAGCCGCTGGATGCCTTCATTGCAGGGTCTGGGGTTGGGGATCGGGTTTTCGGTTTTGAACTGCTAAATTAAGTTACTCTGTAAAATTACTCCAGCTTCAAGAGAGTCAGAGGAGAAACATATTATAGTGTAAAAGCCTAATTTTTCCTCTTATCTTTTAGATTAGAATAACCATCTATTCCAATTACCTTAATTTGCATTCAGAACAAATACGCTTATTTCTCTCTGCTCAGATTCCTAAGCAAAACCATCTCTCTTGATTACAGAACTTTTCCAGAGGATGTGTGCAATACTGACTAATGAAAATTGTACTTTAAATCAAATATTCATTTGCAAGCAATTTTACCATTCCAAAACTCTCTAGGAATTACATTTAGAATCATTAACTTAATTTAATCCATACACACATAATAATTCAGTGTCCAAATCTTAAAATGTTTAACATTTATGGCTGCGTTCATTGTTTTGCAGTTGGCGGAACTGTGGAGGAAGGCGAGGCGAGCCGGCAGCATTTCCCAGGCAAGTGATGTTAATTACAGAGCAGGGAGGATTAGGAGGTCGTTTGGTTTTTAGTGGCAACTGGGTTCCAGCAGCTGCTGCTGGAGCAGTCGATCAAAGAAAGCCCTCTGCTCTGACCATTACTTCAGGGATTTTGAATAAATGCTCATTTATTGTGCGTAGAAAAAGCCCAGGCAGAAAATACTTTCATTCATGAAGGTTATAAAAATGATCTTGCCAATCTTGACAGTGATGTCACATTGGTCCAACCGGCGCAGAAATTCTCAATTAGTACCAATCCCACACCCATATTTTACCAGGGAAAGATTGATGAGGGCAGACGACGGGGGAGAACCAAGACATGGAGCTCTTCTCTTCTGCTGCTGTACGGAGTCTGTCAGCCAGGAGAGCACCCGGCTGTGCAGGCAGACGCACCAGTTAATCGTGAACCCTCCTAGGAGAGCAAAGGGGCTGCGAGTGGAGCCAAGGGGCCCGTTGGTGGGACCAGCTATTACTTAGATGACAGTTAACAGGTATTTAAATACTTAGAATAACTCAGTCCGTGATGTTTAACTTTATTAGGCCTACCAGTTCCATTAAAAAAACCCCTTGAGTATCCAAACACAGTATTAATTTTGGTTTTCTGTAAAAACAGCTGTTGAGAGGCATCTAGATTTACAACATTGCCATCTGCCTAAAGGCATTACTCTAACAAAGTCTACTTTGTTTTCTCGTAACTAGGGCTGTGGATTCCTGCAGGGGTGCAGCTGTTGGATGCGTGTGCATCCAGCAAGAGCCCGCAGAGCATCCAGGTACCGCACAGCCCTGCCGTGCGTGCAGGTAGCCAAGAACCCCAGCAGCCCTGGCTGCGGCCGGGGGCCATTTCCATACAACGTGCCTCTGGAGGACCTGCTGTAGCCCGTGCAGGGACAGCTGTGCAGCCCGCCCTCAACGGCCCTGGCAGCAGCTGCAAAAACTGCTTTTCTGAACATAATTTTAGAAAGAAAGGAGCTCTCACATTCCGATTTGTAATTTCAGTACTTGTTCAGCTGACAAGAGATTCTCAGAACGAATTAGAAGCAATGTTTTAAAAACAGTTTGACCACAGTATCACCCCATAGTTACACAAACTCCCTTTCTGGCCTCTTGCATTCTGGCAGTAGTAGCATAGACCCAGAGAAGGGTGTGTGGTGGAAGGGACCTTAAAGCCCACCCAGTCCCACCCCTGCCCTGGGCAGGGACACCTCCCACAGGATCAGGGGCTCCAAGCCCCATCCAACCTGGCCTTGAACCCCTCCAGGGATGGGGCAGCCACCACTTCCTTGGCCTCCCCACTCACATCCTGAAGAATTTCTTCCCCATGTCTAAATGTTGTGCTTTCTAAAGCAACCAAAAGTGAAATCTCTCTTAAAAAACACATGACTCCAAACACTTGGTTATTACTTTCAACTGCAGTTTATTTCTCACATGTAGACACTGGAGTACGCGAAGCTGTTAGAAAACAGTACTAAAACTTGAGAATTGTTTGAGGGTGAAGGAAGGCTAAAGTGATCAGCAAAGACTACTCAGTGCTCCCAGCCAGCCTGTGAAAACCTAGGTTTGGACAACTTAAAAAGAAAAATGAAAACCATGCCAATTATAAAAACTTACCAGGAAGCTCCTTGCAGGGGTCACAGTTACTCTTTGGAGGTCCAACAATACCATTTTTAAGTGTTACTCAGCAGAAGTAGCTGGCAATAGCGCAAGTGCTAAAAACGTAAAATTCACAGAGGGTACAGAGTTTGGAGATTATTCCAACAGGTGCAGGAAAAAAATGTAAACAACTCTTCGCAGTGGGCTATGAACAACACTCAAGTAGGGGATGACTCCTCAGCCTGCATGTTTAGGACCCCTCTTCAAACCCTCCAGGATGCACATTTGAGCCCCAGCTGAATTTTTAACACCGCAAATAGAAGACTAACAGCAGTGAAGTGCAGTTTTGCCTGCTATCAAGTGCTCTGTTCACAAGCCTCAACAGAACATGCAGGAACGGAGCTGTAACTTGAAAAGTTACACAGGTTAAAACCTCATCTCCATGTTCAGAGCTACAGCACAGCAGTATGCTGCACAAAAAATAGGGCTCCAGCTTCCGTGGGTTTCCAGTGCCAGTAGGTTAAACAACTCAAGCTCCTACCACACAGTTTCTGCTGAAAGGCCCTGCTCTTTGTGAAGAAGCTGCCTCCTAGCTGACACACTTGCATCTGTCACAAACTCAGCTTTTCACACTGACTTCCCTCCAAGTCTATGTCCATTCACTGATGCTTCACTGGGCTACAGTCTCTCCCATGACTCATTCTAAACATGAGTTTGAAGCTTTCTTCTGGGCTGGAAGCATTCCAGAACCCTACTTCCCGTGAGTGGACTAGTCTAAAAAAAACGTTAAAAACCACCATCCCTGAAGGATGGAAATACATCTTCAAATACACCTTGGCGTTTGTCTCCCCCAACTCCCTCTGATGAGGAAAACTCCAATTCCCCAAAGAATTAATAAGGCTCTTTGGCACAGAAGTGATCTGGAGGGAACTGCTTACCATCGGCGGTGCGGACACCCAACTGTGTGGGAACTGGACTTTAAGAATATACTGCACAATGCAAAATACAATGAGTTAAAGGTGGGTGTCGGGTACCGATACATGATGAGCGGTGGCTCCGTTTGACTTGGCAACTTTTAGAGCACGCTTATCTGCAACAAACTGAATTACTGCAAAAAAGCTTTAGAGTTCATCTGAAAAGGGTAAAATTAACAAACTGCTATGAATTCTTTGCATTCAGGGCTGCAAAACAAAGACACATATTACTTAAATCAGTTTTATTTAAGAATTTCCTACAGTGACAAATCTTATAAAAAGCATCCAAACACGAAACTGCAGCAAACAGCATTCTTATGGATATCTTACAGACAGTGAACTTCCACCCTGAGGAGGCACACTGAGCTCGCCGGTGATCTCTGCAAAGCACGCCACAAGCTCAATGTTCTCATCACAACCCCCACCATCTTCGATTCACATTGCCACACTTACAGATCATAAACAGAAAAGAACACACACCATACAGCATTCACAGCAGTTGACAGAAGGGAAAAAAAATACAAATATTCATTTCACAGAACACATTCAACTACTTGATAACTAGGTATAAAACCCACTTAAAGTCTTTCCACATGTGGATGTCCTTCGAATGCAATAAACACTCGTACTTTATTTGCTATCATTGCTCTCCGCACACTCTCTCACCAAAGCCACAGGATTGAGAGACATCTCGCCAAGTAAAATAAAATCCCATAATGCACCACCAGGTCTCTGCATGCGCTCGCTCCTTTTTCTCGCACATACCAGCCCTCTCATGCCTCGGCACCACCAGCAATCCCACACAAGGTTTCAAAAGTTCAAACAGCCTTCTGGTTCCATCTCACAGCCTTGCGTTCACAGCGTTGATACGACTCCATGAAATAAAGAGTAGCGGATAAAAATGGAACACCCACCGTCTAAGACGCAGCGTATGCGGTGTGATGAAGTATTCTTGGATGAGAAAGCATGTAGACAGAAGTATTCCTAAGGCAGAATATTTACAGCACTGCTTTCAATGAAGTGCTTCTTCCATACACATTTGAAATGAGATGAACTGCGGAGATTAAATGAAGCCTTCGTATCGTACTTTAGTATGGAGGGGAGACAGTGTTAAAAAAAACACAAACAGAACAAAAACGACACTGTGTTCTCCAACAGGGGCACTTGGAGAGTCTTATGGTGGGACCAAATTAAAAACAAGAGGGAGAGAATGCTGTTTCTGACCAATGGTTTCCATTTTGAACATGCAAAGAATTCAGGTAGGTAGGAAACAAAGGATAAAGTATTACAGAAGAAACCCTATTGACTGTAGTGTTAGTTTACCTATTGGGCAAACAGCAGTCCACTTCCAAACATTCCGTATCCCAACAAGATATGTAACAAAACCTAGAAAATTCCTTTTACCTTTCTTCTCTTTTTCATTTTTTTTCTTTTTTTAAAAAACAGGAAATGTCAAAAATACTGCTGCATATACTGCACACCAAACAAACCAATCTGGAAAACTTTAGTATATAGGTAATTTACAGATACTTACCAGGAGTTAGAAAAATCTGATCTCCCACCACAGAGTCAGTATCAGAGCCCACTGCGTCTACATTCCCCAGCCCGATGACTTGGAATCCATGCTTGAACCAAAGCCTCCGTTAAACCCACTGCTGGAGCCAGCGTTGGAGGCTGAACCCCAGCTTATTGCTGCCCCCGAGTTGGAGCCCCCATAGGAGTTGTTTCCTGAGCTAAAGCCCTGGTTCTGCTCCCGCTGCATGTTGCCCTGCGGCTGGTTGTTCCCCGAGGGCCCCGACTGGTTCTGCTGACTGGCCAGCATACCCATCATCCCCCAGCTGCTCTGCAGCGCTGCCTGCGCCGCTGCCATCATGGCAGGGTTGATGCTAAAGGCTCCAAAGTTCATGCCCCCTCCCATGTTACTGCCCTGGTTGTTCCCCAGTCCTCCCCCGCCTCCTCTGCTGTTGCCAAAACCCCCCTGGTTCCCAAAGCCTCCCGGATTACCACCAAATCTTCCACCTCTCTCTAACTGTCTATTGCTATTGTGCTTAGGTTCAGCATTGGATATATGTACGCTGATTCCTTTAATGATCAAGTCCTCTCCACAAAGAGACTGGGCAACCTATAAGAAATAAGGGATGGATTAAATAAAGGAGTCTGACACAACTTAAATTTTAGTAGTACAAGACAAACAATTCCTGCATGATTCTGAGCAGATATTTAACCTGCAAAGGAACAATATGCATATTCTGAATTCAGTTTGAAGCACTTTTCCCCTTGCATTCGCTACACTAACCACAGCACTAAACCCGTGTGTACAAGAGCTTCCGGGAAGTGTGACCTCAGACAACTCAGCAAATCAAGTCAAGCCAATATCACTGGGATTCTCAGGCCAGTGGACAACTAAGTGTTCCACGTGTAGTTCCAGAAATAATTTATTTAGCTACTGAAACGTACGCTTTCTAAAGTATGGAGTTGAGATATTTTAAGGCTTACCTGATCATCTGCAAATGTAACAAAAGCAAAAGCTCGGAAGGGTTTAGGAATGAAGACATCTACCACTTCTCCATACTGGGCAAAGAACTGTTGGAGCTCATCTGCTGTCATGTCCTCAGTGCAGCGCCCAACAAACACTTTTCTGCTACGCAAAGGTTCATCAGGACTTTGCTGGAGAGAATCCGAGGGAGAAACATAAAAGACAAAAATCACAACTGTCCTTGAGAATTGAGCTCATTCTGATCTTCTCTAGGATAGTAATTCTGTCTGCTTTATTCTCCATTTATTCATGCAGCAGACAAGTCAAGCAGGTACTGCTGGACATTAAACCCCAGAATTTTCAGATTTCCAGCTGTACTGAACTCCTCCATATACCCATCTTCCCAACACTTCCTGCTCACCCACCTCCTCCCTGTTTTCCCTCCTTGTTGTCACTTGTCCCATCCACATTCACAGACTGAAAAGCCACATCCAGGAGTGGATCATCAATCTGTTCAACTGCTCCCCTAACGCAGCTGCTGAAGAAGAGCACTTCACGCACCTGGCGAAAGTAAAACCAGCAATAAATACAGAAGTACCTTAGAATTGGGAAGTTTACAGTCACACCATCGTCCGTCTATCATGTGCCGCTGAGACATGACTTTCACCTGGGTTTCATAATCCGTAAACCGAACAAAACCAAAACCTTTTGAATGGCCGGTTTTTATATCCTTCTTCACCTAAAACAAGAAAAAAAAAATCAGACTTTTAACAAGTGTTTATTATCTCACTGTACATGCAAATTAGCCTAATATTACATAGTCAAAGCAGGGGCCTTATGACACCTACAGATTAAAATCATTCGCCTGCCTTCAGGCCAAGTGTAACCAAACTGGGATAGAACTATTTTGTGAAGTTCTGTTTTGACAGTTTGTCAGTCCGATGAACGCTCCTGTCACAGCAACCTCCAATTCCTTAACACACATACTCAGCTACAGCAATCAGTAACGGTAATATCAATGAGAAAGCTTTTACAAACACTGTACATTATATTCGGCATGAATTACCACTCCCAAATATTCCTGTTCCATCTGTACCTACACAAGCCTGCAGCTACAAAGCTCATGGAACAAAATGCAGCCTAGGAAGAGACATGGCTTCAGATCTTCTTGGAGTTTATACAGCTGACTCTGTCTCTACTGGCTTTGTCACAAGACTAATTTCTACCTAATGCCCCTCTTTACTGGAGCTGCAAAATGATTTTACCTGCACCATCAGAACTTCTCCAAACGTACTGAAATATTCCTTCAAGTCTTGTTCAGTGGTCTTCCAGGGAAGACCCAGGACTATTAAATCCGAAGTCTTCTGTACTGCTCGTTTCACTTTCACAGCTGATGATGCATCTGTTTCATCCATTTTTCTCTTATTGTCTGAGAATAAAGAAGTATGTTAGAAGTCATCCTCCCCTCTGGAAACTCCTTCCACTGTAAACTGCACAGTACAAAATCATGTACTACAAAGAGAAAAAGTACAGACACCAACAGACACGCCAGCTGCCGGGAGCTCATTACAGTACATATATCCAACTGCTTGAACGTACAGGGAGAGGAGAAACAACAGTCTATACTTGAATCCTTCTCCAAAATGCAACACGACTGAGTTAGTCCTGCATTAGTTTGCTGAAGTACTATCTAATAACATAAGGATGTGGAGAAGACAGGAATTTTTAACAATATTCTATCAGCAATTTACTTCCTTCCCTTTGTTTGGGGAGGTTGGGGGTGGTCAGGCTCCTTTTTTTCTAAGTGAAGGGGCTGCAGAACAAGTCTTACAAGGAGCAGCTCAGGAAACTTGGGTTGTTTAGCCTGGAGCTGAGGGGAGACCTTATCACTGTCTACAACTGCCTGAAAGGAGGTTGTAGTGACGTGGGTGCTGGTCTCTTCTGCCAAGTGACACATGGTAAAATGAGAGGAACTGGCCTCAAGTTGTGCCAGAGGTGGTTTATATTGGACATTTGGAAAAATTTCACTGAAAAAGTTCTCAGGCAATAGAAGAGCTGCCCAAGGAGGTGGTGGAGTCACCATCTCTGGAGAGGTTTAAAATCACACAATCATCAAATCACTAGACTGGAAAAGACCGTTGAGATCTTCATGCCCAACTGTACCCATCCACTACCAAATAATACCCCTAGACACTTCACCTTTTAAAGACACCTCCAGGGAAAAGATGGTTGCATGAGGTGCTGAGGGGTAAGGTTCAGTAGCAGACAGGTATGGTTGGACTTGATGATCTTAAAGCTCTTTCTCAACCTAGTGATTCTATGTAATACACACGGCTATAAATACACATCTACTTCTCATATCAGATCAGCGGTTACCCACAGACACCTCCTGACCAAAAAGCCGAGCTCGTAGGGCAGTAACAGCCCCGCACCTTTGGGGTAGTTGACCACATAGACGAGGTTTCCCCAGCCGGCCTCGGGCGCGTGCAGGATGCCCTCCACGAGCCGCACGCCCCGCATGCACTGGGACACGGGGTTCCTGTAGCGCAGCCCGCAGGCCCCGGGGAACTGCGCCGTGACGGTGGAAAGCAACACGGTGCCGTCGTCCTCCGACGGGATCTCGATGGGCTCATCGTTCTCATCCTCCGTCACGCGGATGTACTCCGACATCTCGGCGGGTCCTGCCGGGGAGAGAGGCCAAGTGGGGGTCACTGACAGCTCCCTCTGCTCCGTGTCCCCCCTCCACTGGGAATGGCCCCCCCTCCATCCCCTCTTCCTCCCCCGGTGGGAATGGTTCGCCCCACCACTGCCCGGGCCCACCACCGCCCGGGCCCGCCGCGCCCGGCCCCAGCGCGGCCCGCTCACCGGCCAGGGGAGGAAGCGGCGCCTCCTCGAGCCCCTCGCCGCCTCCGCGAGTCCCTCGGAGCCACCGGGAACCCACTCAGCGCCGCCGCGACGCCTTCAGCGGCCCCGGAAACCCCCGAACCCCTCAGCGCACCCGCCGCGCTCTACCACCGCCGCACAAAATGGCGGCCACGGCCCCCCTCAGAGGCCGCGCCGGGCGGGCCGAACCATTCTCACTGTCGCGGGGGGGGTGGCTCTAGTGCAGGGCAGCGCGTCCCGCCACATTTCATTCTCACTCGCACATCCCTCCCTCTACCTCCAAATCCAACGTTAAGCCAGGCTGGGCCGGCGAGCGGGGGCGGCAGCAGGCAGGGGCCCTCGCTCCTCTCCTCGCTCCCCCCCCGCGGCGGCGCGGTGGTACCGCTCGGGCCGCGCGTGCGCGAGGGGAGCGCGGGAGCAGGCGGGGCGGGGCCACAGCGGGGCGGGCAGGAGTGAGGGGAGAGGGGCGGGGTGGTTGGGGCTGGACTCTCACCTGAGGAGTTGTGTTCTGTGAAAGTTAGGCAACATGAGCCTCTGAGGACAGGGCTGGTTTCTTTTGCGAACTGTTTTTCCAGACTCTGTTACATGGAATCATAAAATAGTTTGGGTTGGAAGGGACCTTAAAAGCCCATCCAGTCCCACCCCTTGCCAGGGACACCTCCCACTGGATCAGGGGCTCCAAGTCCCATCCAACCTGGCCTGGAACACCTCCAGGGGATGGGGCCTCCAAAACTTCCAGGGGCAACCTACTCCAGGGCCCCTTCCACTGCAATAGGGAAGAAATTCCTCCTACAGTCTACATCTGCCCCTCTCCAGTTTATACCCATTGCCCCAGTCCTGTCACCACAAGCCTTTGTGAACAGTCCCTCCCCAGCTTTCTTGTAGCCCCTTCAGGTACTGAAAGGTTGCTAGAAGGTCTCCTTGAAGCCTTCTCTCCTCCAGGTTGAACAACCCCAACTCTCTCAGTCTGTCCTCATACAGGAGGTGATCCAGCCCTCGGATCATCCTTGTAGCCTCCTCTGGGTCCGCTCCAACAGCTCCATCTCCTCCTTATGCTGAGGATTCCAGAACTGGACACAACACTCCAGATGAGGTCCCACAAGAGAGGAAGAGAGGGCACAATCCCCTCCCTCGCCTTGCTGCCCACGCTGCTCTGGATGCAGCCCAGGACACGGTTGGTTTCTGGACTGCGGGCGCACATTGCTGGCTCACGTCGAGCCTCTCATCCCCCAGCAGCCTAAGTCCTCAGGGCTGCTCCCAACCACATCATCCCCCATCCTGTATTGAAACACTATGGTCTGTGCTGCACAGATGTGTTGTCTTCTCTAATATCCTGTTTGCAGTCTCTCCCCATCTCAACACAAGGTCACTCAGAGAGCTGGCTCCAAAGCTTTAAATTAGCAGAGATTTGGCTGTTGTCAAGTTTATAACAACATTAAAATTAGTCCTTGTGAGACATGAAGTAGTTACTATTACAAAAAAAAAAAAGGAACAATTTTTGTTTAATCTGAAGCAGAATTAAGTTTCATTTAAATAATTGTGTTTTTTGTAAGTTAGAATGCTACTCTGAGAGCATGGTTTCCTTCGGTGTTCTGACAGACACTGTAACGTCTTGTGTTCAGTATGGTCTGTGGTGAACAGATGTGTCTTCTCTAATCACCTCTGTGGTCTTTCCCTGCTTCAGATGCAGAATCAGGCAGAGAGCTGGTGCCAAAGCTCCAAATTAGCAGAGATTTGGCTGCTGTGAGGGTCATAATAGTATTAAAATTAGTCCTTGTGATACAAGAAGTAGTTGCTATTACAAAAAGTGAAATATTTTTTATTTAAGCTAAAGTAAAGTTCACCTAAGTAGTTGTGTATTTTGAAAGTTAGGCAGAATGTCCTCTCTGACAGCCTGGGTATTTTTTTCAGTGTTTTTTCCAGGCACTGTTATGTCTTGTGTTCAGTATGATCTGTGCTGAACAGATGAGGGATCTCCACCAGGGAAAATCCTGTCACGGGTTGTGTTAGGTGTGCCAAAAGCTCTCGAGGTGGGACAGCAGGAGACACCATATGCACTTTAAATTGCCCTTTTTATAGAAGATAACATGAGCAATGCCAGGTATGGCAATCTCTGCAGTATCCGAGCATCAGCCTAAAGTGTTTATGCTTCAGATTATCTGTAACGCTAGCGCAGGAAGCAAACGCTCTTGGCAAGAGGCATGAATGAGTGATACAGACTGAGGCATGTTCCCACTTGAATAGCATCATTCTCTGCTTGTTAGGAAGGGTTGATCCCACATGCCTCTGTCTGCGCATCTCCTGCAGGCATTCCCTGAGGAGTTTGGGAATAACTAGATTAACAAGGCTGACTAATGCAGGCAGTTTCATGGCAGCTTGGTCCTGGATATCACATTGAGTGGCTTAGTCTGATGTGCCCCTCCAACCCTAATTACTGGTTTGTCACTCAACCCATGGCTTCACTAATTCTTTCTGATGTTTGGGGGTTTTGAGCCTCTCTCCACCATTCACTACCTTGCTTGGACCTTTATAAAACAATTGTGTAGGATTGCTAGAAGTTAAAAAAAAAAAAAAGCTGGTAGTTCTAGTGCTGTCCTTTAACACCTAGTTAGTGTTTGCTATAGCATAGCTTAGTCTTCCCTAGACCAAATCTACCTTTACTTAGTGGAAAAACTTCATGATTAATTCTCATTATAGAGTGTTTTAAACTTCTGAACTTCAAAGCCATTATGGCTAAGGGACACTCACATTCTTTATGCCTCTCTCCAAAAAATATAGATGCAGAAGAGCCTGTCTACGTATGTTTTCCTGAACTGCAGCCCCTGGAAGGATCGCTAGCTAGGCTAGGCTATCATGCCAAGCCTTCTCTGCTCAGGTACCTGACACAAGTCTGCACGCAAAAGAGCCACGCAGAGAGGAAAAATAATGTTAGCAGGAACATGGTGTTTTCCATCTGGTCTGCTTCCTTTTGTAAGGTTAATAATTTGCTTTCAGTAGCATAACCCACTAGATAAACACTCAATTTTTTAATTTTGCAGTGATAATACTATAAAGCTGTAAATTAGTAGCTGTTCCACAGTTTTAATCAATAATTTTCTATCTGGATAATTGCTATTCCACATCTCCATGTTATTTTAGCCTGATACTTTAATAATAGGCTTATCTCGTCCATCAATCACAGTCACATTAGTTGCAAGTCACACCAGACATCTGTAACACGATCAGTTCTCATTACAAAGTATATATGAACTGGAAGCCACGTAGGTTTGTTGTTGCAGAGAAAAGTGCACTGCAGAGCTCTAACCAGCTCACCTCTGCAACTTAATTTACAGTGGGCTGTACCACACTTTTACAGGGAAAATAATTCTGCCTGCTTCCCCCTCCTTTCTCCTCATCTGTTCCCCTAAGACACTCATCCAGTCCACGTACACACCGTGTTCCCAGCGCCCATTCACCTTCCTTGTAAGAAGTAGTAAAAATAACTCTTGTTAGTAAGAAAAGATGACCCTACTGCTAGGGAAGGCTAGTCCGGTCCCTTGCATTCGTGTATTCTGCTGAGTGTTTGAGACTCCCACTTAAAATTTATTCAGTTGCAAAAACTGGCTCCCAGCACCACTGAAACCCAGCCCATCCATGCCCGTATAACTTTAGTCTCAGTCTTATCATTTAATTTCTGAGAGGATCTGACTAGACACAAGGTAACAAGATAAGCTAATGCTTCGTGTAGGTGTTCTCCTGGAATTCCTCCATTTCCTAGTCATCTACAATATGCACCCAAACCCAGTTCTGGTGTTGCCAAGTCAGCACTGAGGCAGTCAGCGTTGTTTGAACAAGCTGTGGGGACCGAGTGGTAATTGCAGCGCGTCAACATTACTTACTGCACTGTTTCAAGTCAAAGCTATAGTTTAGCAATCACGCTATTTGAAGAGGGTGTCGTGGCACTCAGCCAGAGTGACCTGTATCTCACAAAGCCTCTGGTGGTTATTTCACTAATGAGCAGCACAAGCATCAACCCTGAACTAGAATTCATGCAGGTAAAAGCTCGGAGAGCGCAATGATGCAGCTTACTGGCTGTAAAAGAGACAGGGGAAGAAGGGCACATATTTACAAGAGAGACTTCTGCCTCAAGAGTTCACTCCTTAGCTTTGGCAGCAAACAAGCTTAGAACTAAACAAATGTTACTATTCATTTTCTGCAAGATCTTAGGTTCTTGCAGTGCTTTCCTTCTGTTACTTTGCATTACGGCTAGATTTAAGCCAAGCAATTAACACTAGTATTGCTCTTGAAGTAAGTACACCAGTGGGCATATGGCTAGTTAATTCACCAGTTCCCTCCCACTGGCAGTTTGGAGTGCCCATGGGTGCCGACAAACACGATACTGTGCTACTAGCCATCATGTATATTGACTTAAGGGAGCCCACAGGCACAAACCAAACTGCAATACAATAACTGTTTGCTCCTCTAGGTTAAGTGTGCTCATGGGTACAAACAAACTCAGTGTAACGATCAGCTAGCTGTTCACCCTTCCAGAAGCACTCGGGATGAAAAACAACAGCAACGGGCATCCAAAACAAATGTGTGATAAAACAACCTGCACAACAGCAGGTATTGACAAACATAGAGTGCTCAGGCCTGTTTCCGATTGTGGTTAGAGCAGTAAAATCGGGAGGATTTAATGAATGATGGCACATTTATGTAGTCAGGATCTGGCCCAATTTTGCCAATAGTTAATAAATCCTTTCGCTCACCGTTACTCAGTGGAAGTCTTTCCCCAGCTCCCCACATCAAATTTCTCCTGATTTATTTTGAGTGCAAGGAGGATGATCAGAATTTCCCCTCTTTACGCATGAAACAAACATTTCTCTGCAGAAAAGTCTGAGAAACACAGAAACATTAGATCTCTGTCTTTGTTCTCATTCTAAATACATTTAGCGAGACAACAAAACACCTGCTGTTACTGTGCCCTTAAGTAGTTTGCGTCCTTTCCATCTGTCTTACTCTACTCTTTCACACCTAAGCCAAATCTTCTCTACCACATGTATCAAATAAAGCCCTCCTTGAAACCAGTTGCCTGAGGGAGTAAAGACACCCATCAGTTTATTTCTTTCTCTTAGTAATTTCAAGCCATTTGTGCCTCCACTTAAATAGATGCCATTATCATAGAAATGGAGGCACTCTTCCCTTGAGGGAAGATCAGCATTATTTCTTTTTTCCCCAGCTATAATAAAAAACAAAACAACACATTCACACACAATAAAAGTAGCATTTTTACAATGCTTACTTTTTCCTCTTCTTCTTTGAAGGGGCTTTCGCTACAGCTATAGGGAAGTTTGCAGTCATTACTTCCTCCCCTCCCCAGAAACACCAACCATGGACAGAGCTTCCCATACCTAAGCAAGGTATCAGCATAAAGATTCACTAACACCTAGCAGCCTACAAACAGCTACTATAGAAGAGCTTTCTTCAAACAAAATAAAAAGCTTCCACCCATGTAAAGTACTTGGAAAGATCACTTAGTGTGTAGTTCACACAGTAACACTCGTCCTAATCCCCTCAGTTAAAACAGCATTTAAACCATCATTATAACGCCTGAAACATTTCAGGCCCTTTTCCCATGATCCTATAAAGCCACAATTTCAATTACCTCATTTTTAATCCACCTGGGATGGTTTAATCCTGTTTCTTAAAGGGGCAGAGTTTCCCTGTTCCTTTTGGTTCAGGTTTTTGTTTACTTCACTCTTTCAAAACTGATTAGAATGGTTTTGTTTATCTCTCTGCAAGCACAACTGAAGTCAAATGTTTTACATGCTGGGCTCTTGTGAAGACCTGGAAGGGCTCAGAGCCCATCAGTCTGGGTCCTTTCAGCCCTAGTAGGTGTTCTGAATAAATCTTTGACTATATTTCCCTAACTGATACACTGCAAAGGCTCCCTGATGCTATTTGTTTTACCACCAGACAGATGTTGAGTGTTAGAGGGATAAGAAACAATCAGAATAGACAATTAACTTGGCCAATTAGATGCTGTGTCTTTGAAACAGCTAGGGTCAGGCACCCAGGTGAGATAATGTCCTGCCTGCTGCTCAACAAACCCAGCTCCAACATACAAAAGGATCATCTGGGGCAGGAACTCTGTTGAGGATGGAAAGTAGAAGTAGAAGCTGGAAACCTATCGTTAGTGACATAAAGCCCCTTTTGGTCTCTGCAGGTGTTGCTGGCAATTGGGTGCTGACTAGCGCCTTTGTTTCTGAGCTGTGAACCAGGGTTCAGACCACAATGGTGCGTGGTGTGGGACATCCCTACCCTCTTGTTTGATTGATACCTGTGGGAACTGTCAAACGTATCTCGTACACAGAGAATGCAAAATTAACTTCATTCTGTTTTGTTTGGCAGAGTCACATCAAACTATCTGCAAGTTGCCCTCCTTGCCTTTCTGGACCATCCACAGCAGAGCCTGGGAAGAACTTCTGCCTGTGATTCTCAGAGGTATCTAGTTAGTTCCCAGAACTCAGTTCCTGGTGAAGATGTGCCAGGCATCTTCTAAGGGAATTTGTTGCCTCCTACAAGGTGCTGGAGCTGGGATTCAGAGACGTTTTGCTAGATTGTGTAGTGGCTCCTAGCACAGAGGCACATGAACTTTTGTCTCCACAGGTTGCCATAAACCAAAGGACAAAACCCACAGATTAGAACCTGTGCTAGAGCACTAGCTTTGACCCTGTAATGTTGCAAGTGTTTGTGCCCAATGCATCCTAAATATCAAATACTAATATTAGTATTTACGCTGGAGTCTGGACATGGACTCCTTCAAAGGCAATGCTACAGGTGGCTTAGGTAAGATGTAGCAGCTGTTCTTGTAAGAACTGGAATAGTGTGAAGGACAACTTTAGCAGGATCTATGCTGTTTGGTTTTCCTACTTTGTTTCTTGCCTTTTCTTTAAGGAGTGAGCAGGCAGGCAGTTTGGGGTAGTTTTTGCTGGTTTTGAACACTGCTCACTGAAGCTGGAGCTCAAGTGTAAGACAAAGATGGTTTTCAAAATGGTTAGGTTTTACTGCCTGGTGATATTTTTTCAAAGCACATTTACCGAAGATTTATGTAAAATCTATCTTTTGTCTACTTAAAATATGTCAAATGGATGTAAAGGGCAAAATTTAATGCATATGGGTTTTCATTATTTTAAATCATTTGCAATATAAATGATTTACTATGACATCAGACATTTGTTCTTTGGCTGTCCACCATAAATTGAGGCCCACCCAAATTTCCAGTCTTAGCTATGTTTCTGCATTCCCTCCCCCAGTATCTATCATCTCAGTTCTGTGATTCTTCATGTAAATGACTTTCAGCTAGGAAAGGAAGAGAACACATAATTTGCCTTAATACAGGTAATTTTGAAAGAGGAGCAGGACCTTTACATGAGAAATAGTTGACGGCAGTGGAAAGGGGAGAGCTAATGCTCATAGAACAGAAAGTTATTCTTGATGAGAGTAGTGAGAGCTACTGATCAACCAGATGTGACCAAATGGACTTTTTGTGCAGTTGAAACTGCCAGAGGTGATAGACTTCTATCTTTCTCTTTCTGAATTTGTTCATGTCTTTTTAGTGCCCTTACATTAATAATGCAATTAATCCAACTCTGGCCAGTTAACATTGTAGGCAACCGTTTGGAAAACTGAGCTACTGTGGTAAGCTAGTTTCCCCAAGGTCATTCTGAAAGTCCATAGTGAAAAACTGGTAACGTGTGACTCCCAGAATTATGCTTTCATGGCAGACTTTCTCCTAACAGCTATAGAAATCCTGAAACACTCAGTCTTTGAAAGACTTTGTGGAAATTACATTCATTATCATGTTGTCCTATGACAGTGGGATACAGATCTTTGGACCCATCAACAGCCTACATTTGAAGCCTTCTCAACTCAGCAATTGCTGAAAACTGTTGTTCCCAGTAGCTTTTCAGTGCAAGAATGAAACACCTGAACTCAGCCCATGGATGAGTTGCTTCAAATCCTACTTGTCACCCAGCTCTGCTGAGAGTCTCATTTCTACTCGGGAAATTGAATTCAACAGTAAAGTCTGAACCAAACATTGTGTTTTTGCAAACTTTCCCCACCCACACCACAAGCCTTGTCAGAACTCCCTTCCAGCTCTGTCGTGGGATTTTGCTGTTTTCACAATTTCATGCATTACTGCTCTTGCGTGGAGTTTAAAAAACATAGTCCAAATTTGACCTGCCTAAAGATTTGTAGCAATTCTGAGCAATGTCATAAACTACAGCAGCATCCTAAGGGGAAATCTTCCTTCTGACGTCCAGGCTATCTGCCCAATCCTATAGCTACGAGTGTGCCTGATCATGCCTGTTTATCCTTTTGTTGTCTTTCCCACAGTGCTAGTCCTAAACCAAACAGCAGCTCCACCAACAATCTGAATCCTGAAATAAGAGCAGCGTTATATGATGCGGTGGACCTGCATGTGCTTGCCTTCATTCCAGCTTCCAGTGGCTCTACCGTGATGAAATCCAGTTGAGGAAATCTCAGTGTAGTTCTGATTTATGAGTACAAGTGAAGAGGAGAGCTGAAGCTTTTAGTACCTTGGGAAGCAGTTAGGAATTAAGGCCAAAGAAAGGACAGTCAAGTCAATTACATCCTAAAAAAGAAAACTTAAGTGAAAGTCCTGGCTACTGAACTGCTTCTCGGCTGGCAGATGTTCATAGTTCTCT
Source organism: Clamator glandarius (assembly GCA_033459285.1). NCBI lineage: Eukaryota > Metazoa > Chordata > Aves > Cuculiformes > Cuculidae > Clamator > Clamator glandarius. The sequence goes on along the minus strand of JAUNZM010000959.1, from coordinate 191,906 downwards.
TGGCAGATACTGCAGAAGGTTAATGGGACCATTTAGAGCCTCTCCCTGACACAGTGACCTCAGTTTTACAGGTTTGAGGGAGGTCTGGCGGGGCTGTGTTATTTCAGCATTTTTCCCTGAAATGAAGTTTGGGAATGCATTTACGTTTTCGATATCTCTGTTGATCTTTTGTAAGGAATCTCCACTGAACCCAGCACTTCATCCCAGATGTGGCTGAGGGAAGAAAATCTCATATGAAGTGCAAGGCTGACACCTGGAGGGAACGGCTGAGATGCAGAATAGGGAGCAGAATAGGGATTCTGCACCACACAGCTCGGGCTGGGAAAGCTCAGAGTGGGTGGCAAGATCCCAGGTTTTGGAACTGCACATTTCTAGTGAAGACATTCTTCCCTCTCCCCTTTTCCAACAGTAAAGAAAAATCCCAATTTTCTATTTTGGAGTGGAGAAGAACATGTGAGCAAACACTATGCCATCTAGTTATTCTCTTATCTTGCTCAATAAGCTGCTAAAAGTAACACAAGGCTATTTTTTCCAGTTGGTTGGTTTCAGATATTGGAATTGCTGCATATCAGACTTCCTGCTGCTTCTCCATTTGGGGAGCCCTGTGCTGTTTCTGGAGTACAGACTTGCAGGACAATTCCTGCTGTCAGTGCTGCAGCTGGAAGACTTGGCATTACATACAGCTTTTCTCTTCACATCTGGCTCTGCCAGCACCCACAGCTTTTCTTGAAGCTGATCCTAATCAAGGAATGCAAGGCTGTTTCTAGGACAAAGTCTTTGTGCTTCTGGAAGTTTGCTTTCCAGCCTGGCAATCACCCATTCATTGCACTTACTCAACCCTTTCAGTAATTTCCCTGCTCTGCCAGGAACTGTCTCAGTATTTGTGAATGCTGTTTTTTGCTTGTTCTAATTTTAGAATATGTTAATAACTGAGTTATTTACTGTGCTGGCATTACCATACACTTAATATCTCACAAACTCAAAGATTATATGTCCATTACATCTACTTAATTCTCTTTGTCATTGCCAGTGTGGTTCCAATCATCATAAACTTTGCTTAGCAGTGAATCATTGTTTATGGAAATGGAAGAAAAAAATCCCACACAGTTATTTTCAGAACTCTGATATGCAATTCTACTAATCCACTTGCAGCACACCTCCTCGAGTCTCTGTATGTCTTCACCGGTGTACCTCAATCCTGATTGACTGCATATCTTTTCCTTCTATACCCCTCAAGTATTGCCAATATTCAGCTCATCCTGGTGAGCACACTAAACTGCTTCATACCTTCCCCACCCAGGCCATCTTAAAGGGTGTGCCATGAAAAGACTTTCTCCAGACCAAGGAGCAGAAGAGAGGCACGTTGCCAGCTTCAGTAGCAACACAAGACGTTGGGCATGCTAGAGGTGCTTCTTTTCAGCCCAGACACCTGGGAAGTCTCAAGCCGTCTCTGTGGTTACTGTTTCTACAGTGCTTCTCATTACCTGTGGCCTGGCTCTACAGAGACAGGGACATCTTTCCCCCTCCTCCACCCCAACGACATCGCCGATGCTGGATTGTCAGTTATGCTGAATTATACTGGCTCGCTTGTGGTTATTCAGTGATGTAGGCAAATACCAATTCAAGATCAAGGGTGAACTCTGGCGACTAAACTTGTTTCACTTGTGACTCATTCCAGACTTAAAACCTGGCTCTTGCTGACATTTTATTAACCCAATTTGTCATACTCCTAACCCCCATTATCCAACCCAGGCGGATTATTTACTTTGAAAAGATGTGTAGATAGCTTCCATGCGAATCATAAGTAGATCCAGGTGCCATTCCAGAGGGTGCTATAGTCATGAGATACATGTGCTGGTAAAATAGCTTCTATCCTAGATACTTCAAAACTCAGTGAAATGCTCGCTGTTCAGATATTGTCTTGATGCTCATTCCTACAAAGCAGCCTGGTACCAGTATGGTAAAATGCCTAAATACCTTCAAGCCTGTTTGTGGTCCTGCAGAGATCAGCAAAGGTAAATTTAAGCATAAATGTAACGTTAAGCACATGTTAAAATATACTCTTACTTTGTAGTTTGAATTGGTGACTACTCCCTCCTAAGCAACTCCTTTTGAGTCTTTGCATTTATCCCCAAATAAAGCACTCAAGTCAAGAATTAGCTTGCTGCTTCCAGAGAATTCGTCATTTCCAGTTTGTGAGCTTGAGGAGAGAAATCCAGGAAGCGCCAATAAATCCACTTTGGCAGCTGCAAAAGGAGTAACCTGTCAGGGTAATGTGACTTAATTTCTCAGAGAAAGATCCTTTTTATAGATGAAATAAAAATGCCAGCAAAGTCAAATAGCAGGAAGCGTCGTACTTAATTGACTCTCAGTAGGACAGAAAGTAAATAAAAAGAAGAGAAGGTAAATGACGTGGTTCTACATTTAGCAAGGGAAGTAATAACATATGCTGAGAATAATAACACACACTGAGAATCTATGCCCAGCAGCCTGCATGTGACAAGGGCGTGTGTCCCCACACTAATTTAATGTACGCCTTTTCCCTTGGCCAAACCGAGGTGATAGGAAGGTTGGACTCGATGATCCAAGAGGTCTTTTCCAATCTGGTAATTCTATAATTCTGTGATGGGGTGAGATTCGCAGAGCTGACGTGAGAGGGCAGGCTTACCCACAGCTACTGGGCAAACCAGTATCCTGAGTCGCAGGGTCAAGGTCTGGAGCTTTGCCCCTTTTCTGAACAAGGGACCCATCGAGGCTTCATCTTTCCTTCCTCAAAGGGCGAGCATTATCCCTTTAAATAAGCACAGAGATCTTTGTCCAAATGGGGAGCAAAACCCAGGCTACCAACAGCTATGAAACCTCCCTGTAAGAGCCTGCCCGGCTTAGGGGCCGCTGCTACGCTCAGAGGTTAATAATCAGTTTTAATATTCACTTAGGGGGCCGTAAAAAAAGAATGAAAATTTCCTAATTTGAAAATGGACTTGATTGGCAGCTTTATTATCTCTGTAAGGTGCGTGGCATTCCACACAATCAAGTCGTTTTTTTATAAAATAATCTCAGTGCTTAAGTTGTACACGCCGCTAATTGCATTTTAATAAGTCTCTTTAAAATCTTTCCATATTTTTTAATATCCTAATATTAGATAAGTGATTGCTGGGGACACTGGAGGGCACTGAAGTTTATAGAAAGAAGAACACCATAATGAAGCTTTATTGGGATGGCATCACCAAACAATTGCTGTGATAGCAACACTCCCAAGCTTGGAAATGTGCCAGACATTCCCCCCTGGAACTGACTCAGACACTAGCCTCCCTGGCTCAGGACTGACGCAGAAAATGGATGCTTTCTGCCTCATAAAATGGCCTCTTTCCGGCTTGGAAATGACTGAGGAACCGTCCACTTTGGGTTTGGAAGGGACTTGGGAACTGGTCTTTCTTCATTGAACAATGACTTTAAAACACGCCTTTTGTTTGCTTGATTCTGGCATGAAACTATAAAAGTGTTTGATTTTTATTTTAAATTTGGCCAGGACTAGATGGAAAGAAGAAAGGTTTGTTTGTTTATTTGTTTTTTACCAGCTCTAAACTCAATGTGAAAGGCTTCAATGGGAATTTGAAAACCAAGACTCCACGTAGGATGTTTGAACTTTCCATCTCAAATATCAAACTTAGATAAGATGAGAGAGAATTTGGAAAAGATGTACTATGGTGCAGTGTTATTGGGTGTCTGCATCTCACACAGGGAGCATATTGTGCTAGAATACCAATAGCACTCCAGGCTTAATAGCTCTAAAATTAAACAAACGAACCACAAAAATCCCCCAAATGACAATGGGACTGAACTGACAAGCTCCAGATTCAAGCACCCCAAACTGCAGAGAATTTCAAACTTGGATTCAAGCTGGATCCTGCGTGTGCATCCACAGGATCGGCTATTGTAGCAGTCACAAGCCAGTGGTGCAAGAAGGTGCCCCACAACATTCCATGTGCAATGTTTTCTGTTGGAAGTCTGCCTTTAGATCCGTGCTGTGCTCCTAATATATTTCAATTGTGTTTCTCCAAATTATGACTGTTGGGCAGCTAGTGTCACTGGGATAAAGGGACTTTTTTTCCCAAAATAGAATGGCAATGCCACATTTTACATGATATTGCATTTTGTCCTCTGTGATTCATGTATCAGGACCTGAGATCAGAAAGTTATTTTGAGAACAACAGTGACTTTAATGTATTGCCCACTCTTACATGTTTCTTTCCTTAAGTCTCATCTTCTGAAATCATACTGTAATAAATCACAATGTCAGCTTGGGTTTAAAAAATTAAGCTTCTAGCAGTTCACTGTTAATAAAGAAAATCAGAAAAAAAAATTATATCTTCTTAAAGATTCAAAAACGAATACAGAGAATCTCTAATTGATTTTTTTCCCCTTTCAAGTCAAGGCTTTTGGAACCCAACTAGGAGTTTTAATACTTGAAATGTGCGATACCGATTTAAACATCTTGCATTAGTTTGTTTGAAAGTGAGCCATTTTCTGACTAACTGAAGATCTGTTTGTCTGTCCATGTGTTTCTTCTGTACATCATCAGAGAATCCTTGGACTCAGTCCATTGTATCTGTAGGTCTGATCTTATTCTGAATTAAATCCAAAGGAGTGATGCTGCTGACTGCCAGTTAAAAATGAAGCCCAATTTTGCCATATAGACTGAATAAGAGTAGTTTGCCTATTAATACTGAATTTCTTATTACTAGTTGTGTATTGTGTTTTGAAGGTGTATGAGATGCCACTGTGAAGAAAAGAGTCTCTCTGCCATTCACCATGAGATTGAAAAGAGTTGTCAGTTTACAAAATTTCCTGTCTTCCTCTCTTCTTCTCTCTTCTTTTTTTTTTCTTCTGAAAATAAGAGCAGAAGGTCTTGTTTCGCACTGACAGGCTGGGAGGCACATGTTCATCGAACTTCTGCACAGGAAGTAAATGTCCAGGTCATATTTATCCCTTTTCATGTGGTTCTTTTAATCCCCCAGATTGGGTTTCAGAAGAGTTTTACAGTTTCAGTTTTACAAAGCAAACCTTCCTTTAATGTTGGCATTTTAAAGAAAAAGCTTCAGTCAAAACATGTGTGTTTTACATCAGCCAGATGTGACGTTTGGGGGAGCAAGCCACAATGTGGCAGCCAGCTCCGCTGCAAGAGCTGGTGGGGTTGGTGTTGGACATTGAATGGGAGATTCTGGTCCTAGGTTGGGGATCAGCCTCTTGGCTCTCTCATCCAGTGCAGAAAAATAGAATAATAATAATACTAATTAAGAAAAAAATAGTCCTTGAGCAAAATTAAAGATCAGAACATGGGCAGCATTGCTATGACTTGCATCCCAGCAGCCCACGTGGCCACATTAGAGAGCACAGTCCTGCTATGTACAGACCTGTACATGCAAAAATATGTTCTTGCCTAGAAACAATGAAGTTAAAGTGAAATGAAAGGTGTTAAAGGCAGCAAAGTCACAACGGTATGTCCAGCGCTGCACAGCAGCCAGTGGCTGCTCCGAAAATCAAACGTCTTTTTGTGTAACCTCCATCGAACATCACCGTGCCTGTAACCTCATTTTTGACATTTTAATTGAAAAACCACCGCACGACGAAACTCATTCAGAACTCCATCACCTGTGCACAGGGATTACTGGGGCTGTGCCAGGTGAGGCACCTCAGCTCTCATTTCTAAAGTGGGGCAGGGTGGGGGCTTTCCTTCTCCCTCAAAAGCCCTTCCTGGCAGCGTTGTCTTAAGTGTGTTTAGAGTTTTTGGAAGAGAAGGGGGGGTTTTGGTGGTGTCTGTGGGGCTAGGGTCCCCTCGGAGCTGTGTTTTCCCACATTTTTCCAGTTCCACAGGCAGCTGCTGGTGTCACATCATGAACAAGCGTCTTTCTTGGGCTGTGTATGCCTTGCCTCATGGTCCGCGCAGCAGAACCGGGCTTGGTTGCCCACATGGTGCCACGCTGGTGCCTCAGCGAGAGAGAGCGCTGACACAGCCCTGGGAAGCGGCCACAGTGCCCAGCCTGGCAATATTCGAGGAGTGTTTGACCAATACCCTCAGACGCAAGGTGTGAATGTTGGGGCCATGCTGTGCAGGGACATGAGTTGGACTTGATGGTCCCTTCCTGCTCAGGGAGCTCTGTGATTCCATTTCTCCCTGCCATATGCCATTTTGTGTTGGTGGCACCTCTGGGGCAGGGAAGGCAGAAGTGAGGTGAAATTGAGGGATTCAAGCCTGAAATTTCAAGCTATTGTTCACAGGCTGGAAAAGTGGGGCTGTGTGAACCTCATGAGGTTCAACAAGGGCAAGGCCCTACGCCTGGATTGGGGCAATCCACGGTTTCAGTACAAGATGGGGGCTGGAGCACCTCCCATACGAGGACAGGCTGAGAGAGTTGGGGTTGTTCAGCCTGGAGAAGAGAAGGCTCCAAGGAGACATTCCAGTGACCTTCCAGTACCTGAAGGGGCTACAAGAAAGCTGGGGAGGGGCTGTTCACAAAGGCTTGGAGTGATAGGACGAGGGGCAATGGGTGTAAACCGGAGAGGGGCAGCTTTAGACTGGACATAAGGAAGAATCTCTTCACTGTGAGAGTGGTGAGGCACTGGAACAGGTTGCCCCTGTAAGCTGTGGCTGCCCTATCCCTGGAGGGGTTCAGGGCCAGGTTGGATGGGGCTTGGAGCCCCTGATCCAGTGGGAGGTGTCTCTGCCTGTGACAGGGGGCGTTGGAGCTGGATGGGCTTTAAGGTCTCTTCCTCCCCAAACTATTTTATGATTATCAGCGTGTGTGGCCTCCAGACCCCTCAGACATCAGGTACTTTGCTGCCTTCCCCACAGGTTTCCTCTCAGCATCCCTTGGGCGAGAAGACATGAGGGGCTCACATGGCATTACTTGGGACAACCCAAGGAGATGCGTCTTCCAGAAACACCACTGCCGGTGCCGCAGGACCGTTGATAAGGGCTGGGATGGACTCAGAGAAGCTCAGCTGCCATTGGGTGCCCTAGAAGCAGCTCTGGCCCTGCATCAGCAACGGATGGGTATATATATGTTCAATTTCCAAAAAAAATCATCTCCTCCTTAGCACCTTTTCCGGATCCACAACCTGCAGGGCCAACTTTTTGAACCCTCTGGAAAAAAAACCAGCTGTGTTCTCTTGAGTTGACACCATTAATTTTTCCCTTTAAGTTTTGTGTCAGTCCAAGGTCGCTGCCCTCCAGGTCCGGGCTGCCCATTGATCTCCTTGAGGGATATAAATAGGTTTTCAACAGAGTTGCCTTCTTCCCTGGCTGTAGCTGGGTATGGATTTTTGTTGTGACTGTGGCTAAATGATTTGGTCAGATGGCTTGCAGTAAATTTGGCAGGGGGTTAATTTAACACCCTGGAGTCTGCGTGACAGGATGGAGTGTGTTGTTTCTCTGTGGTGAATTTAAAGTAAGTATCTATTATAAGCTATCTTGTACAATATATCTCTTTATAGACTTCTCAAGCATGTTATAAGACTGGCTTATCCCTTTGAGAGGAGCTGGATTGAGCAGTTTGGGCACTGGGATTACCTGCACGATGCACTGAGCTGGAGCAACAAGCTGCTGCTTTTCCTGGGAGCAGGCGAAATGCCATAAAGACAAGGAAACCTGGGTTAATTATATACATCTTGACTGGATTAGTATAAGCTTTTGAGACTGGCCATTCCAAGGCTGAAGTGCCTTTTAGAGCATTTAGCAGGTACTTTTTGTGGTGGAAACAGATTTTGCTTTCAGAATTGGTTAGATTTGTGTAAATGTGCTACCCCTTTTTTTACTCAACCCATGGGCACCCATTTCTCTTTGGCTGGTAAATGTCTTGATAGGTAACACAAAGATATAAATATAAACATATGTGGTAGTGTGTTTTGTTTTGATGTGCACGAGTATTATTTATCCTTGGCTGTTCCCACTTCAGGTTTTTCCATCTCCTTACTAGACACTCGCTATCAGGTTCTGCCTAGCATTTTCTAAGGCCCTCTGACAGAAGTTAAACTTGAGCTGATACAAGTGGCAGGCTTTTGTGAAGTTATCTTTTGGAAGTGCCAATTACCAGCAGTTTCTTCTGATATCACTTTTATCTATAGCTCTTTACCATCCTTGTAAATTCATCCTGAAAATAAGGAACAGCAGGAAACTTTTTCCTGACATCATCCTGTTAAAGTGTTTGCTGTGGGTAACTGGAGTAACATCTGACCAGATTCTTGGCTGGAGACAACTCTATCAGGTGAAAGAAACAACCCCAAAAGTGTTTTGATAGGAAATAGACTAATTGCACAACAAACAGTAACTCCCTTGCTCCTTATGCAGTGGGATCACAGCCTTAGTGTTACTGACCAATGCAGGATGAGGAGAAACTGGCTTTCCCTCATGCCTTCCAATCACAAAATTCACATGACTAGGAGGAAAATCTAACAGATGTGGCAGAAGTTTAGGAAATAAAGGGTTAGTCCTGACTTTGCCACACATTCTCTGTATGACTGGATCTCTTTTATTCAATTTGCTGTTTGCCTCTCTTTCCTGTGCAACAACCCTATGATGCAAAGAGGTAATAGAAAAAGAATCCATCAGTAGCTACGAGGCACTTGGCTGCTGTGGTCAGATAAGTACCACAGTGAAGGAAACTCCTGTAAGTATCTATTAAGGACAGCACTTCACAGGGCTATTGCCCCTTCTATCCAAGGTGCATGAAGCATTCCATCAATGCTACTCATACTCCTTCAATACCCCTGAGAAGCAACGCATTATAAATCCCATTTTACAGATGGGCGAACTGACTTTTCCCCAAGTCCCCAAGTGGTTCAGTGACAGAACTGGGAATTGAACCATTAGACATTTTCCTCTTTGTGACAGCTCTCTACAATCCCAGGACTCATTTATTTTCCCTGTTAAAAAAGAAGTAAACAAGTATTTTCTTTTTGAGACCCACTGAGGATGGGGAATCGGGGAAAAAATGGAAGTAAAATTAAAAATAAAATGACATAAGTCCCCACTGGCCCCTAGTTGTCCAGTCTCCTTTACATTCACACTTCTCTCTGTTATGATTCCTTGAAGTTGAACCTCCCTGGAGAAAGGAACCTCAGAGTTTCTGGTGCTGGGGAAGAAATGCTTCAAGAAAAAGAAAAATAATTGCAGCTGCAATGTTAAAAATAAGAAGCTAATCAAAGGCAGCCCATGTGGGCGCCACTTTCATCTCTCATCTTCAAAGAGGTGCAAACAAACATTGTCGGCGTGCCAAGTAGCAGCCTCAGCGGCTGATGATCCCATTACTCCTCCAGCGTCCACCCTCCCCTTCCATGCTGCTGAGCCTGTAGGCATGGGACTCCAGGATGGCTGCCAAGGTGGGAACCTCTAGTCACCAGAGGGGAAGCCACATATGGAATTCCTCTGTGGATCCAAATTATTTCATAACAAACATACTTGCGCCCTGTAGATGTTCCTTGTACTGTTGCCTTTAGAGCCTTTCTAGTAACAATAATAGCATCTCTCATTCCCTGGCTGAAAAAGCCTCTAGATCAGAGATTTTGTGTGCTGTTTTCCAAAGATTTGGTTATTTTTAAAAATAATATCCAGGCTCTGATGAAATCCAGATGTACTTGTTGCAGTAGAAGAGTGTGGACTGGTAGTTGAAGGAGTTAAACTACTATAGAAGTTAAAGCACTTGGGGAATTTGTCAGTACTGGTTCTTCTCCCAGCACTCCTGAGAACTTGCCTTGAAGTAAATGCAGCTAAGGAACTTGTGCCTCAGTTTACCTGAATTTACTTGCTTTGACATAAGCCTGGCTGTACCTACCCACCCTCGTGCAATCAGCTAACTAGCTCTGAACACAAATCAATTAAAATACCAAAGCTTAATTCATGATAGTCTCATATACATTGCTCCCACATCCAGAATGGGAGCATTCAAATAAAACTTGGCTCGCTGTTTGCGTTGTATGATGCAGCATGGTGTAATCTGTCTTGGTTTGAAGGGCCAAAGGGTAAAGGATGTAAGGAGACTGAACTCTTTTCCCCAATACTGATATTTTCCAGCAGATAAGTGAGAGTGATAAAAGATAATTTGTTCTGTTTATGTTCCCTTGCCTTGTTCAGAGCATGAATGAAACATTGCTCATGGGCACTGACAGAGAAACACAGAATCTTGGAATGTTTTGGGTTGGAAGGGACCTTAAAGATCATCCAGTTCCATCCCCTCATGGGCAGGGACACCTCCCACTAGATCAGGGGCTCCAAGCCCCATCCAACCTGGCCTTGAACCCCTCCAGTGATGGAGCAGCCACTGCTTCTCTGGGCAACCTGAGATAAGGATGCAAGAGACCCATTCAACTCCTGGGCTCTATCACTGCTGTCGTGGGAGCTCTTAGGCTACTTCACCAGCTGAAACCTCCTCGGTTTTTTAGACAAATTACTTTGAAAACCAGAGATTAAAAGAATTGGGTATTATTTCTCAGAACTAAACTGCATCTTGATGCTGCCAGAATCTTGGCAGAGAAGATGCCTTTACCACCTTGTACCTGTCCAGGGCTTTCCTGCTCTGTTAGCCTCAGGAGCAACATTACAGTAGCTGCAAGAGCAGTTCACTGATGCGATCATCCACCCACAGAAGCTCTGTGGGAGCTGCTCTGTGTTTGCAAGGAAAGACTGGGAGATGGAGGGAGGGAGTAGAATTGGATCCAGTTCATCATAATGAGGAAAGCCTGCCCTACCTAGGGAAGGATTTAATTAGGCGGCCGGAGGAATATGGATGATACAGGGAGGGCACCAGGACATCTGGGGCTGCCACTGCGAGCAAGAGTAAAGGTGCTTTGCATAAGAACAGGATGCAATCAGAATGGAAGAGAAATCTGCTCCCAAGTAGCACTAATTCCCCCTCCCCTCTACAGTGCACAACAAGGTACAGATTAGACCATTACACCCAGGGGAAGCCACAGAGTCGCACTCTCTTTTTCATGGACAGTAGCAGGAAATCGGTGGATTGGAACCAAATGAGAAGCTTGACTAAAAACAGATGTGACCCCAGGGAGATCAGAAATGCGGAGATGTTTTTGCTTTGACATATCCGCCAGTGTTGAAGGTGGGGGAAGGCAGAGGGTGGCAGCAGCAGATTAGATGCTGCTGGATTATATCAGGCTGGTTGGGTTGCAACACAAAACTTTAGGAGACCATCTTCTGCTACATAGTCAAAACCATAAACTAATCCCAAATTTTAGCTGACTCGTCACCTGCTTCAGCAGCAAGACTTTGATCTGGGACCTTCACAGCCATGCTCCTTGAGTTAACCACATCTGTTGGCCACTGCTTCTCTTGTGATCAAGCACTGCTCCCCAAAGTTGCTCTCTGCTTCCATTCAGGCTACTTCGTAAAATAATTTGAGTCTGTTTGGATAGGGAAGCAGGAAAAAAATAAAGCGTAGAACTGTGGTGATGTATTGTGAAGTCCATTTTAAGTACCAACACCAAAACCACCACTCTGTGGGGCTGAATTTCAGCTTAGCTCTTCTGTCTCTAATTCTGACCTCTTGCTGAATGGTAATTGATTTTCAAACCTCAGGAGACAATGATGAGAGTAGAATTGAACAGGGTGGACATTTTGCTCACAGACCCATATGTGGAACCCTATGATTAGGTGAGGGGTTTTTTTTTAACTTGCATGAGGCAAAGGCAAGTTCTGACATCAATAGTCTCCCAAAAAAGTCTGAAATTCTATCACTGTAAAGGCTCTGAAGTCAAGTCAGTACAAAGTAATCCAATGTATTCATTCATTTTCAGATCTCATGATTATAAAAGCCTCATGCGTGAGTTTTTTGCTTATTTGATTCTGGTAATAATGAAATGAAATGACGGGAAATCAGTTTCTCCCCTGGCACTCTCTGTCTCTTCCTTCATCCTTTCTGTCTAAACAAGGCGTCCAGAATTAACTTCAGTTAGCATTAAAATCTATCAGAGGTCTTGAAGACAGTGATCAGTGTGTCCTTTATTTTGTGCCAGGCCTCAGGACATTTGTAACAGAAAGTCAAAATCGCTTCTTTTTCCTGCTGTTGCCTTAGTTAGAGCAGGTAGTTGGTGAATTACTCTGGATGAGGAAGCGCCTGCAGGAGACGAATGTGTTTCACAAGGAACCACTAAGTCATGGAGGCCTTCACTTGGTCCAAAACCAGCACAGACTATTGCTCCTTAGGGACTGCCTACCCTTATGCAAACACTATTGTTATATTTAATCTGTTAATTACAAATATTTCTGTGGGTGAAGCTGTTGCTCTTCTGCTGCTCTTAGGGAGCGTGCACCTAGTCAGCATCCACTAAAATCCTTCACTTTTTTTCTGCTGACTCGTGTAGACTTTGGGACAAGAAGTTTCTGCTTAGCCTAGCAAATAATTCTGCCCTGTTCCATCTGCCCCACTGGCTGGAGGGGGTGGCAAATCAAGATGACCGTATCAGCAAGAAGCCAAATCCTTTCTTGCTTTATGCCATTTAAGCATCAGGCATATGAAGTACAAGTGTTCCACTGTCTTGATTGAGTAGTTTTGGAATATCTTAGGGTGGGTGTAAATGTGAAATTCAGGAGGAGGAATTGGGCAGGCTGGTATTGGGTGAACTGGGAAGAAGCCTATGTCCACCTGCAGAATATCTGTGGTGTAGGAATGAACCCCAGCATCATCTAGGAAGAGTCTGAGGTGCAGCGAATACGGACCTAATGATACAACATGAGCAAGTTGCTGGAGACCCTGTCAGCACTCTGATGCTTTACGACAGTATCTGACCCCTCCTGGGGCTGGAGGGTGAATTTCTGGTTTACATTAGCCCATATGAGATGTGGTGTTGACAGGACTCAGCAAGGTTTGCAGTGGAGTTTTGTTAGCTGGCCACCCCAAGCAATAACAGAGCCACGCATGGGAGAGTGTTGCCAACTGGGTACCTCATAAACCAGGCCAAGGGTTCAACGATCATAGCCCACAAAACCAAAGTAGCTGTCAAAGAACAAGCTGGATTTCATTTTGCTTGTGCTGGTGTCTGCATGGTGTTTAGTGTAGAAACTTCATTCTCCAGTGTGAAGGGCAGAAAGTCACCGGTCTGTTGTCTCAGTCCCCAAAGGAATGAGTTTATTGGTGTAAGAGTCCCAGAAATTCCTATATATAATGGAGAATACTGTCCTGATGCATCAGTGGGACAGTAGGAAGCGCTGCAGAATTGTAAAGACTATTTCTGTGCTGCAAAGTGCAGTGGGACAGGAGTGGGTGGTCTCTGAAGATGCATATTCCACATTCTTTGCTCTTCCTGCAGGATGCTTGATCAGGATTACCCCTGAAGGTAAGCAGGTTTCGCTAGGCTGGATCTGTTAAGCTCCTTGTTATGTCTTAGATTTAAAAAATCTGAACATTGTGACATAGTCTTATCCGTTATGTTCCTAATACCCTGGCAAGTTCAAGCTACACTGGAAATGGATGTTTCTGAAATTAGAGTCTTTCAGGCCTGAGGAGGAACAGGGTCTAAAGTTGAGAGAAGTCTAAATCTGCAAAGCAGTGCACTAAAGAGCGAGAAAATGTTTTACTTTCCTGAAGAAAATGAAAATTGACTCCTACATGAGGAACTCTCCAACCAGTTTGCATAAACCTTGCTTGGGAACTAGACAGAATTGACCGTCTTGTGATTTACGACAACTTCCTTTGGCATGTTCTCTGGCCTGTTTGCACCATTGCCATGGCAGCAAAGGAATTATTTATTCGTCCAGCCACCTTGCCACATCCTGGCCTTCCATTGGAGACAAAGGCAGACCTGGCTCAAAATGGCAAGAAAAGCTACTTAACACTCAGGAAACTGGAGGTCAAATGTCATCTTTTCCTAGTCTTCTGTTTTGCACGTTATCATTTCAGACTGAGAAAGAAAAGCTGTGCAGAATCACTCTTTACGTTTATTCTAGAAAGATGCGTTTATCTTTGAGTCTTAGGGGCTTCATACAGCACAGCCTCAAACTGTTGCTTGTCCATAAGTAGCGTGCAAACGTATAAAGTCAAGGACTTGCTCTGAAAAATTTACAGTAAAAAAAAAATATATAGTATATATTAGTATGAGGTGTCAATCACCACAGTTATGTTCAAAGTCCACTTGCTACTTGGGTTTCTTACTAAATTGGCACTGTAGCCTACTGTGCCTGTTTGAGCAAGGACCATGGCAATGCTTAATTAGACTTTCCATGCTCAGCGTGTTTTTGAGACATTCCTAATAGCTTTCCTAAGCTCTGTGTCTCTTCATAGTACTAGGGAAAACTTAACATTTTCCACTGCTGTTTCTTGTCCCTGTTCCCCTCTCATAGCTGTGCCTCTAGAATGTTTATGGGACTATTGGCTAGGCAAATTTGGTTATCTAAGCTAAAATAACCCATTTTGGGGAAAAGGGTTATTTCTGATTAATCTGTTGATGCTGTTTACTGTGTGGTCTCATAAGCAGTGTTTTGGCAAAATTGAGGCAGAAGTAGAAGGCATTTAAGCTGTGTGAACATTGTGTTGTGGCCACAACTTATTCAGTAAAGCTGCCTTTTTGATGTCAGCAAGCTGTAGACGGTGAGCGTATCTAAAGTAGCCCATAATAACTTGAAGTAAGTCAGTGCGCAGAATAAGCAACCAGCAGTAACATGGGAATCCTGTAAAAGAATTGGAAGGGCCAAGACCAGATTTTCAAGAACAGGCAAGTAAATTAATGTATCCTGCATATCAATTGTATTTATGTGCGTGATTATCTAATTAGTGTATAAATGCATCTTCTCGCTGTGTTCCAGCCAGTGGGTAAGTGTTAGAGATTCTGTGTCTGGTGTCATGTTGCAATGGGTTGATTATAAAATAATTATCTCGGCAGATATATATAGTGAGGTCCTGCTGTTCTTAGAGGCTAGATAGATGTATCCTAAGAGTTTTTGCTGAGAATTCAAGTCCTTTTTTTGTCGAATGTAAGCTGTGTGTTTAGTATAAAGCAATATGCGAATGTTCAGTAACGTGTTGGTGTATAGGGTACAACTGCTTCGAGATGAGATCCCAGCAGGTCTGGCAAAACCCCAGACATTTCCTCTTTCAAGTCTGCATTGTCTTGTTTGGCTGCTACGTTTATAACTGCAGTAAGCTTCAATAGCAGTGTGGTGGTCTGAGCTCTGCTTACCTCAGCACTAACAGATTCCTGGCTAGGTAACGTCAATGTATATTTGTTCAGGATATACCCCTTGATCTTCTGTAGACCCTTCCAACCTTTCCCTTTCTTTCTTCTCCCCTCTCCCAGCAACACTCACCCACACATAGTGCCCTTAGCAGGACTGTGGGTTGTGCGTTCTGGATCCATAATCCTATCCCATTCATTGTTTACTTGGAGCTGCATAGATCATCTTCTTTAAATCTCTTGACGTAAAGCTGTGGTGAAAGTCTCTGGGTTTCTCTGGCCTCTGTGGTCTGAGTGTGAGCATCTGAGCATGATTTTATGCACAGACAACCGCGGTTAAATGAGCAGCACAAACTCAAGAGTGAAAAAGGTTATGAGAAGTTGGAACTGATTTTAAGGGATTTTTTTTTGATAGAGTAAGCTGTAAAGCCAGAGAGTGTTCATTCACCAAAACATGGGGTCTCTTCATTTTTTCTAATGTGGGATTGAAGACAGAGAGAGGTGTAGCATGCTGAACACCAAGACTGAAATCCCAGACTAGCTCTTGAATCCTGGCATACTAGCAGACAATGGCTAATATGTGAGAAAAGTGGGGTTTGCCTGTGTTCAAGAGCTTCAAGTTTATTTGAGACTTCATCTGATTTTAATAACCTCATTCCTCTGAAATAATAGCTTTTATTCAGTGGCTCTCATTTCATCCTTTGGGGTCAAACCCTTGCTTGGCGGTACTCGATTTACTTACGTGATCAGGCCTCTTATTATGGCTCTTGACTATTGGCATAAAGCCTTCAGGATCAAAATGAAGCAAGCGTTCCTTACCAGCTGTGGCCCAAGTTCTCACACGAGCCAGAAACTGCTGTTCAAACAGTTTTCCTTTCCATAATGTATTAACACCATGAATAGATTACTAGGAGCAACAATTTCAGAGCAAATGGCTCTGTGGTTCCTGGCAGTTATTTTAAGAGTGGAATGGGTTAACTTAGGGATTCTCAATTGTTTTTGACAGGCAGGGAATGTGCTGGGATAATGGTGTCAAGAAGCAGGCTGGGTTGGGATGCTTCTTGAAAAAGGCAAAGCAGGCATCCTCAGGGAAGACTTGATGATGGGGTCAGATAATTCACTCTTCATGTTAATTCATCTCTTTGGAGCTAAGGAACAAGTCTGCTAAAATGTTTGCCCAATACTTTGGGGCCAGCAGTTATAATTACACTTATTCTAATACATTTTCATACACTTGGTGACTCACTGATGCAAATCTGTTTGACTGCTTCCACGGGGGTTTGCAGCAGAGGGTGGCAGGGGAGGAGACAATCTAACGTCTGGGTTTGAGCCCGGGGTGAGATTTCTGCTCCTTTACATACCCTTGCAATTGTGATGGACTTCAGTGGGGAGCCTGGATTTTGCTTTTGGATTAGCTGCGGCTCTTCAGTGAGACCTGACCGAAGTTCTTCACTGAGACAATGTAATTGGGACATAAGTGAATTCCAGTCAGTTCAGGAAACACATCCTTTCAGTTCCTGAAAACATGCTATTATTAATTAACGAGCGCAAATACTAAGGGGGCCGCACGCCTTTCGTTCGTTGGTCTCAGACTTGTGTCTCTCCATTCGTCTCTTCTTGCTAAATTTTTCAGTGTTTTTAACATCAGACTGATGTTACGTATAATTACCAACTTTGCACCAAAATTATATTTGACATGGCTTGTGTGGGAAATTAGAGCATTTCAGAGACTACAAATTCACCTGGGAAGATGAGCCAGGCAAGACAAGGCAGCGCAGAGTGGAAGTAATTTGAATATTACATGTGCCCTCCTGAAAATGCCAAAATCATTTAAATTGCTAGAAAGGATATTTTCCCTAATTAGCTGTGTGTGCTGGAGGGTTCATAATAATGCACTGGATGTGAAAGAATGGACTGGCAGAATAAAGGCTGCCTGTGTACCACAGTGGGCAGTGAAGAACTGGCAGTAGGAAGAGTCCCCCCACCTTCTCTGAAAGCATGAAGGTATTTATCATCCCTGCAGCTGTTTACGACGATACCTCTCTTTTTAAAAGCATAGAGAATGTCCCCAGCTATCTGGCCATCCATGGTGTTAGCTATGGAGGGAAACCAAGAGCATGCTAGCTGTGAGGCTGTGCTCCAAACCCAGATCCTCAGCGATTTGCTGTTTTGGAAGGATCTAACTGCCTTAGAACTGCTCCACCCTCAGGCATCACCACACTGCTCTCTGACACTTCTTCAGCTTCACAGGGTCCCACAAATACAGTCTCCATTCCCCTCACTTCGCTCTTTACTCCCCGGGGCCCTGCTGGTATGTTCTCACATCCTTCCACAATTACAGTGATAGCCCCAGTTAGGCCAAGCCAAGTCTGTCTTTTTTTTTTCCTCTCTCTCTAAATTACCCTGATGACTGTAGACGTTCTGGGGAGATGTACACAGGGAGAGCAAGAGGCGGACACGCTCTCACGGATCTTCTCTTCCTGACATCGATTGTTTAAGCACTAAACCATTCGCTGACTCTTGTGACTCTAAATGATGTGGGGCTTTTTCGAGGTTTTCCTCCCCACAGCTACAGAAACCGCACTGGAGCGCTAGTCTCTCTAATGTGAGGGCTTCCACCTTTGACTGAGGAGTGAGGCTGCTGCTAGTTCCATCTCCCTTTCTACCATCACTGTTCCTGTGGTTTCTGCTTAGTTACATATTCATTTTTATAATGCAATTATCATCTTGTGGGATAAGGCAGGGAAGACACCCTAATTAGCTGCTTAAAGCATTTTAAAACTGCATGTGTCCGTGTCTTTAAAGGAGACAGGACTCCAGGAAGGATGCTGTTGCAGTGCGCTGCATGTTTCCAGTGTTGAGCATTGCAGGTGACAGGATTGTACCCACAAAGTCTGATCCCCTGCCGTGGCAGCAATTTCCCATTTAACTGTCACAAGGTCTGGATCCTGAGTGCTTCCTTGCACTACAAGGTATCATTTGCACCTTAGCAATGTGAATGTAAATCACTACCCTGTTGTGCAAGCGGGGAGTTTTGGCTTGGGAGCTTTTCAGAACTGCTTTATATGGAATGAGCAATAACATGAATTTCAAGACGGGGTAGATATGGGCTTTAAACTCTCCCACACCCATTTGCCTGTCAGGGATCCCAAAGTGCTGTAGTCCAGGTTCAGAGATACAGAGACATCTTATTCCCAATGAAATTGGAGTTGGGCACCTACAGCCCCTGGGGATCTAGTTGTTAACTGCATGGAAAAGCTGCTTTGTAGCAACAAGAGGGAATGTAAATATTGGCCAAGGATGCCAAAGCTATCACCTGCTTTTTGGGAAACTGCCCTGGCATCTTTAGTGTCCACGGAGTGGCTGGGTCCTGTGGTTAAGGTTTCAGCATGGTCCTTGGCTTCCTTCCCTTAGAAAGATGAAGAGCTGAGTTGATTTGAGAACATTACTCCTGGATAGTTCATTGATTCCTTCATTTGCTTTCTGAGGACTGCAGGCAGAAGCGATGCTTGTAGTCTTCCAAAGCACACATGCCCCAGTTTGTCAACATCACAAGCCTGTGGCCTTTTCCAGATGATAACTTTCTTGGAGGATCAGTAGAAGGGCTCAGTATCATTGCAGTTCCACGTGGTTGGTGATGATGGCTACGTTCAGGAATGATGAAAGATGATGAGCCTGGACGGGAAGGGAGGTGGCTCCAGGAAAACTTGAAAAACAAGAAGCAATGTTTTGTTTTAAATGCTGGTTGTTTTGTGTAACTTGGACAGCTGTTTACTATTCTTGCTCTACAGGAGAGGAGGGAAGTGGATGAGTAATGCACTCTGATGAATGACTTTCCTTTGCTCATAAAGTGATAGTTACACCCTCTGTAGGATCCATTTTCATACAGTCTGTGGCCTTGCTATTATCTTATGTCATCTTCCATATTCCTTTAATGCAACTTCATTTGCAGCTCAAGGCTTCAGGGCTCTTTGGAGGGTTCCAGACTTCAGCACGTGCTCTGGAAGCCCTCTGGAAGCCATCGTTGGCCGTCCTGCTGCTATTGGCATGTACAGCTCCACCACAGTACCAAAGCTACCACTAAGAACAGCAGGTACGCCCTTCAGGTACATTCCATAATGCCTTCCCTATAAAATATAGCATCTCCTCTAGCTCGTTTTGCTACAAGGAAGAATCCACTGTACAAAGAGCATCTAGAGAAGGCAAGCATTTACGTCAGCCTCCCTGCGCTAACAGAGCTGCCCTGCTACCCAGGCAGAATCTCCGAGTTTTCTTCAAGCACTTTTCCTCCCCAGCATCATTTCCGTAGTCTTTTTTCTTGGCACTAGATGGTGCCAAGAACCCTCGTGCAGTTGCAGTGAGTATGAGGCCTTTACTTGCTTTGTACCTCAATGAGAAGATGCCTCTGGCTTGATACGCAGGCTTTTCAGGAACTGTTTCCCCCAGGGGCTGTTTCCCAGATCTGCCTCTCAATCAAGGAAGAGATTTATGAAGTGGAAAAATGTCACAGAGACGAGCTGGCATGAGAGGAAGGAGGGGAAAATAATCTTCTGGCCCGTAGGTCGTGGGCAGAATTTTCACAAGCTGTACAATTCATAATTTCTTCTGTGGGATTTGGGTTTTTTTCTTTCTGTTTTTCTTTGAACAGTGTAATTTTTACTGAGAGGAAGGAGACTGCGAAGGCTATCCAGACAGCCACGCAATGAGCTCTTGTCTGCACAGCTCTCTGCTGTTCAGGCCTGACCTGAAGCAGCTTCTCATAAAGCAGTTCTGTCCAGCAATGTGACTGCTTACCTAATCCCATCAGTGCATCTCTGCTTTGCTTTACCACCCAGAGTTCTCTCTCCAGCAGAGGATTCCAGCTTGCATGCAATTACTTTCATTTGAAGAACTAGCATCCTCTAAGGCTACCTGAAATCAGCAAATTCTGTATACTCATGCTGTATAAAAGAGAAACAAGCTGCTGAGTTCCACTAATGCTGATCATCTCTAGAGTCCTTGTTTTGAAAGCGAAATCCTTATTTATTTTGGTGAAGCTATTAAGTGTTGTAGCTAATCTCAGGTGCTGAGAAGTGAAATAAGTAACATAGCTGGGGATGAAACCCACCTTTAGATGTTAATTCCTCTCCAGTTCTCAAGAGCAAGTCCTCCAGAACTGTAGAACTCCTTAATTTATGAATTTCTGATGCATATCACCTCTGTAAGGGACTTCTGAACTTTGGTTCTCACTAATTCCTGCCTCCTGGAACAGATCTTTGTTTTCCAGATCATTTGAAATGAGCAAATAGAGCAAGTCTGATTTCTTTTTTTTTAACACTCTTGGTTTTGCTCTGTGGTCGATATGATTTGCCTCACTTAGTTTTGCAGAGTAAAAGGGAAAAGCTCTGGCAGATGTGTGCATCATGGTTTAGTGGGACAGGCAGTTAAATAGCCAGATCGTTGTGTTCTTACTTCATATTTTCACTAATCATGGTCCATTCCTGAACTTGCTTGTCTGTTATTTATTTTCTGCCTTTCTCATTTCTTACCTGCTTCCTCGCAGCCCTCTGCCTCCCTTTTTCCCTGTCCTCCCAGTGACTGCTCATTCATGCAACCAGCAGGCACATCCTCAACATCCCTCCGCAGCAAACGGTGGCTTTGCCATATTAACGTGCACAACCAGAGAGAGAAACAGGGATCAGACACCTTCTGAGACCTGCAGAGGATCACAGGGAATGAGAGGGAACGGCTGGTGGTTTTTTATAAAGGAGGATCCAGCTGTTCTGGGGGTGTTCGATCCAGCTGTCAGCTGGAATATTTAAAGAGGATCTTTTCTGTATTTAAAATCCCCTTGCGATGCTACTTCATTGCATCTCACTTGCACTTTCCACTGTAACTCGCAGGGTGTTCTTTGCATTCCGGACTGTAGCGTCTGCTCTCAGAAGCAGGTGTGGTTCTAGGAACTCCTGAAGAGAAAAGGAGTCCCCTCTTCCTGGTGAACAGACGGTGTTGGAACCAGGAAGCTGAACAAGGCAGGTGGGATGCCTGTCCAGTTTCCATGGCAAAGGAGATGTTGGATTTAAACACTGAAGTTGAGGTGTGCTGTGCAGAGACCAACGGAGCTAATTCTAAAAAAAGCAGAAATCAACATAGATAGGCAAGCACAAAAGAAAAGTAATTGTTGAAAAGGGCTGACTGGCAAACCTAAGTGACTCCTATTTCTGCATCTTTCTTCTCTCCCTTTTCCTTTCACTCCTTCTAAAATGTACAC
Organism: Clamator glandarius; assembly: GCA_033459285.1. Classification (NCBI taxonomy): domain Eukaryota; kingdom Metazoa; phylum Chordata; class Aves; order Cuculiformes; family Cuculidae; genus Clamator; species Clamator glandarius. The sequence goes on along the minus strand of JAUNZM010000959.1, from coordinate 170,479 downwards.
AAATACACAAAAGCCCATTTTCTTTACTACTCGTTCAGAAGTATGGAGTTTGTTTCCCTAAAGATCATCTCATCTTTAGAGTTGGGCTGAATTCCCACCCAACCTAAAAACTGACCCCCTGATTTCTCTGAACGAGCATCCACAGCCACCTCGTAATGAGCACAGTGGTAAACTGCTGAGGAGTCCTTTGTGGTACCCTGCTCCATCAGCGGCTCTAATACCTTTTTGATTATCTCAGTGGACACAGATATAAATGCTGCGCCTCAGATCCCTCACTTGCAAGCTATCTCCATATTTTTTTTGCATTTTCTTTTTAAAATAAAAATGACTGCTGATGTTTATGCCCCTGTAATACATTATGTATTATTTTGTTTTAAGCGCTGCCTTTTGCATCCTGACAGTAACAATAAAATGTGAGTATGGGATTCCTAATACAGACAGACTAATGTTTCCACTGCTAGCCTTCCCTATCTCTTCTTTTTTTCTTTCTGCTCTCTAAGCACTTTTCGAAAGGCTCCTTTTATATTCCTAATAAAATTAGAGCAAAATACATCGATTTACTGGAAAAGAGGGTTTGGTTTTTTTCCTTGTTGATAGCACTTTCTTTACCCCCTCCTTAAAAACACTGGTGAATATTCCATGTCAAAGACCTCCAATTTCTTCTTGGGGTTTTCTTATCAGTTCCCCGATGAATGATTTTATTTTTTTCTCTGCTTGAGAATCCTCTGCTTGTTACCCCCACTACAGCCCATTTTGTCTATGCTGATCTTCTGAGGTAATTATCTTTCATTAATGCATTTTAGTCATATCTCCAAATACCAGTAAATGGCTGGTCTGCACATATTGGGAACTGATCTGGATGGGACCTTTTTACTCCTTTTCCATCTATAGATTGTACAATCCATATCCTGATGTCTGCCTTCCATTTTAGTGTAATGGATCCCCCCTTTGCCCCACTCCCGTTGCCTCTTAAACCAGGTTGAGGCAGCTGTAAATTATCAGATCAAACTTGGTGGTAGTGTTACACTGACGTAGATAATCTCACTTGAGAAATTAGCCCTGTTGTGGTCATGCTGCTGAATCTATGGCTGTAAGATGGGCATTGGGTTCTTTATCTCTTACTGAAATTTGGGTTGATCCCATTTTTTTTCAGCTCTCTCACAGCAGCCTGCACGTTGTTGCTATAAGGGGAGGGAACGATCGAAGCCCATTGAGTTTGTTCATACTCTGCACCACTGGAAAGCTTTCAGAACCCGTTACTGTGCTTTGGAGATTTTAAATTTCTGAGATATTCACTTAGTTATGAAATAGGCTAAATCTGTCATGCTGATTTAATGAGAGTGTTGGGGAGGGAGGAGACAGAGCCACACACAAAAAAAGCAATTTTCCTTGTAACAGTTGTGTTAAAATATTGATACAGACGCATAGTGGAAAAACTTAACGAGTTGTTAGCGTTAGAAATAATGCCAGCATTAGACATCTCTTGTGTTCAGAGTTTCCAAGATGGTGTTCAGCATTTCTGGGAAAGAGATCTCATGAGAAATGTGGAATTGCTGTACCTGGGTCAGACTAGTGACACTTTGGTCTGGCGGCCTCTCCCAGGCAATGTGAACTGTCCTGTTCTTAACCACAGAAGGCAGCACTGATGGAAGCCAAAGTGTGGTTAAGACCCAACTAGTTGTACTAAAAGCTTGGGATATGTTTGGGTGCTGAATGTTTCTGGGTGCCCTTTATACAGCATTTCTTGGCAAGGATCTATTTTGAGTTCAGAACCAAGATCTTGCGGCTGAGGCAGTGTGCTGTCACGTGCTGTCCACGCTGGATTCCATAGTCTGTTGCAAGCTTTATGTAGTTCTATTTTCCTTTTTCTCCGTGTAGCACCTTTTGGTTCTGCAAGGTTGCAAACACAATAGAAATGGGGATGTCTTTCTCATATATTTTCACTGTTTTCAGTACTGTGATTCCCTGATTTTGATGAAGACTGCAGCCTCAGGTATTGAGGTGCTGTTGCTGCTTGGGTTCCTTGTTGAGCTGAGAGGTCTTGGACTTTTCAGATGGTAAGATTTCCTTGGGGCTGTGGCCCCTGGAATCCTACGACTTCGCTTTGGATTTGACAGAGAGATGATACAATGCGGACACGTGGTGAGAGGGACTTCACTGAGTAGCCTTTTCCAATGCTGTCCCCTACTCTTGGGCTCTTCCATGAGTCCTTACTCTTGGAAAAGTCACTGACTTAATCCGTTCTGCAGAGCATAAACCAAGTGAATCTGGGTATGCTGGGCTCTGTTAATGTAGACCTCTATCCATCAGAGACTCAGCTGAGACCACTAAATCTGAGCATTCCTTTTAAGATGAAAATGAGAAAGAAATTAATTTTAATGAGTGATGTTTTTGCTGCTGCTTGCCCTGTTGTGTGTGGCCTCTGTGTATGCAGTGTGATCTGCCATCGTGTCAGTGCTCCATGATCAAACCCCTTCCAAGAGAGGATTCTTTACATGGGTTTCTGTGTCAATTCCAGTCCCTGAAGAATGTTGCCAATCCATTAAGAGCCTGGCAGGCTGTACTGGGAAATGCTAGCATGAGCAGAGAAGAGAGAGGCAAGCCTGAGAATAAGGAGGAAGAAAGGATTAATCTGAGCAGAACTTCTGCGTCTGAAAAGGACTTCCAGGGAGGCATTGTCTTCAGCTTGTACTCTGCAAAATGTTGTCCACCTTCCTTAAGGGCTTAGCAAAAAGACTTCCTAGTGGAAGAGATTTCCTTTAGCTTTGTAGTCCCAATCCCATACTGTGTGCTTTCCTTGCCCTACCTGGCTCTTGCTTGCCAACATGTGGCATTTTAGAGACCTGGAAGGTATTTTAGAGACCTGAAAAAACTATGAGTATGTTGGGGCTTTGCTCTCTGATGATCTGCTTCAAATGAAAGGAATGTAAGGAAAGTGGGGTGAATGTCTCCTCCTGTGGGCTGCACAATATTTTGAGCCAAGACTGGACTCAAAGGAGGATGCACAATTCAGCATGTGGAGGGCTCAGTCCAGATTCCTGTCAATAGCAAATAAATCTTCAAAACTCTTCTCACATTTGAAATGAATTGGTGGGGGAGGAAGGGCTTTTAATATACATCACTTATCTGTAGATAGATCTGCACAAACGCCTCCTCTGTGTCCCCTTATGTCGAGGATTTAGTCTGAATTATTCCTCTTGCCCACTCCGTTACCAAAAAGGCTTCTATGTTCCACAGCTGAAATCCATCGCTCATGCTTTAAGCAGGAGGGAATGATAGCTCCGTGGAAAACCCACCAGGTCTCCACTGGTGGCAGTGGTGATTGAGCAGCAGTGTCTGAATGGAAAGGAGAAGGGGTCAGTGGAGCAGGAGCATTGCTGCAGCACTGCCGTTAAATAATCACGGGTAAAGGGGTGGCACCAACTGTCAAAAGCTCGCTCTCTCTTTCTTGGGGAAGTTCCAACCTGACTACCGAGTGTCCTGCATGAGATACCAACACCTTAAAAAGGACACATGCAAGGGGAGGTTCAGACTGGACGTCAGGAAGAAATTTTTCACAGGAAAGGGTCTTCAGGCACTGGTACAGCTGCTCAGGGAGGTGGTGGAGTCACCATACCTGGAGGTATTTAAAAGATGGGTAGTCGAGGTGCTCGGGAACATAGTTTAGTGGCAGATAGGAATGCTTGGACTCGATGATGTAAGGGGTCTTTTCCAACCTGCTGGTTCTATGATTCTAAAATATAGGATGCACTTTTTATTTATTTTTTTTTTGAGAGGACAAAGGGAGGTGATTTCTAGTTGGTTTCCCCATCTTTGCATCATTTTGAGTGAAAACCGTTGAGGTCCTCACCGTATCACACCTGGCTTGTGAATAGAAACCTCCAGCCTGGTTCCATTCACTTCACTGGCATTACATTTATGAAGGGAAACGGGGCATCCTTTTCAACCAGATCTATGAGCCAATCTCAGCACAGTTTACCACCAGTCTCTTAATGAGAACGTTTTTGACTGGCGTTGCCTTCTGGGCTCCCCGTGTGACTGAGCCAGCACTGTTGAGGACAGGGGCTGTGGGTTCCTGGTGCTGCGTTTGGTTCCTCTCTGGCTGAGCCCCCGGCTGTGCCCCGTGCTTGCGGGCTCTTCTCTCTTTGCCAGCTTCCCCTCCGAGCACCAAAGTGCCCCCAAAAACCACACACCCAGAGTGCTCCATTCAGGTTTGTCTGTTTTTAAATCCCAGTTTGCCTGGTCCCTGAAGCGAGCTCAGAGAGCAATCAAAGCCACTGCAGTGCAATTTCCGACAGAGAATTTCCTTCCTATTTCTGAGTGTGTGTGTGTGTGTGTGTGTGTGTGTGTATTTACGTGTTTAAAAAAAAAAGAAAGAAAAAAAACATTTTGGTTTTGTGCACTAAGCACTTTTGAGGGCGATATGGGGCCCTGTAATACGGAGGTTTATAACCTCCTCAGCTAATGCTCTCTGACACTCTGTTTTGATATCATTACTACATTATACTCACAATTTTTGAGTGAAAAAATACAGTACTTAGAAAGTCGAAATTCATAAATAAATTCATGTCAAACCGCACTTAATATTGATTTTGTTAGTGTTCAGATTCAATAATAAGGTACTGCGTGCATGAATATTTAAATATAATCATCATTTCTGCATCTCCTAATGGCCTCTGCTCTTCTACACTCAATTTAAACACAATTTAAAAACTATAATGTATTGAAAAATACTAGGATTTAGCAATAAATCACCATTGGGATACTCCAAGCCTTTTATAGGATGGCTCAATATCTGCTTCTCAAGGGACAGCACAATTAGATTCATGTTTTTAAACTTCTCAATTATCCATATACCATAATTTTATGTGAAAGTTTGTTTCTCTTCCTCCCCCCTCCACCTCTGCTCCCCCTCCTCGCCCCCCACCAGATACTCTCCCAGTAGGAAGCGGAGAAATTGCTAAGTGTTCTCTTAGCTGGGTTAGTATAGTAAAAAGGAGTCAAAGGTCACAGTCCTCAAACTGAATTAAATCCAGAGGCTGTCAGGGAAAGCAGAACGCTGACTCATTTAATCACATTATTTGGGGAAAAATCTAGGGGGAGGAAAGAGATAAAATGACTCAAAATGAACTCGCCAAGGAGGAAGCAGAGTTTTTATATTTATTTAAAAAGCAATATTCGTCTTTATCAAATAGACGCAGGATGGTTCGATGAGGATGGAGCTGGCTGGACATTTGCGCAGTCGCAGGCAGGAGAGCTCTGGCAAGCAGTCTTCTCCTTAGCGGGATGAGTGAGGGGAGGATGCTGTGCCCTCGGTTCCTTCAGTGCCAGGCCGGGTTATTCACTGGCAGAGGGTGTTTCGGTAGCGCTGGTCGCTAACCCACCTGAAATCCATACCCTCTGAGGTAGGTCATTATCATTATCCTCATTTTACAGATGGGGAAACTGAGGCACTGGTGGGTGAACTCATGACGGCAGAGCCACCGTTGCGGAGCTGGGAGCTGCTCCTTGGTTTCTGATGCTGGAGTCTCTGCCTAAGCTTTATGGCCATTTTCTCTCCCCACTAGTGTCCTCAGAGCCCGCGATGGAGAGGGAGACAAAAAGGATCTAGCATTGAAATCTAAAATAATAGCGCTGAAGGTTTCCGAGAGCAACAAATCTTGATGGCATTGGTATGATATTGACTCTGCTGGTGCTGAGAGTGGCTCACCCGTTCAGTTGAACTCCTTGCTATCGGGTGTGAGGAAATGGTCAATGGACTAAGAGCGGTGGCAGCCTGGTGTCTGATGGAGAGGACCTAGCCGTGTCGCTCGGTGATGCTGGTCACACAGCACCCTCACAACGCTCTGTAAACCATCATGCGGGAACCGGAGCTGGTGAATGACACCTGGATCCGTGGCAGACGTGCACTTGCAGATGGAGATGCACATTCCATGAGAGCCCCAGCAGCTCTCTGAGAGGCGTGAGAAGAGGCAGTCAGGTAGCCAGGGAATAAACTAGCAGCATAAAGCACTGAAGCAGACCCTGGTTAGCCACGTGCAACGCGGCAGCAGGAATTCCCTGTCCTGCCTAAAGTTGCAGTGCCTTTCCATTTATTTGTGGGTGCCCACGAGATGCAGATGCTGCTGGCAGTGCAAGCCCCTGGTTCTGTTCGCAGCACCTTTATCCTGTGGCAGCAACCGTGTGCTCTCCTGACCCTGCCGCCTGCAGGGAGCGCGCTGGGGGCATGGGGGCACTTGGAGTGGAGCAGCCGCCTGGCACCGCTGTGGGGGAGGCGGGAGCAGCCTGGCCCCACGGTACCAGCTGAGCCTTGTGCTGGACACGTGCACGCGGTGCAAAGCCGCTGGCATCTGTGGAGTGTCCCGACAGATGTCAAAAACAGATTCGCATTGATGCTGGGGTCGGTGCCCCGGCGGTAAGGGAGGCAGATGGCACGTTGCTAATAAGCAATGAGGAGTGTTTGGGCCAGTGGGATAGAGCAGTGGCACAGTGCCATGGGCAAGTCAGGGGCATCTTTGACATCTTTGTCCTCCCTGCATTCATTCCTTTTTTTTTCTGGCTGAATTTCTTCGCTTCCCTCCCTGAACCTTTGCTTTCCTTTCCTTCTGGTTTCCTCTGCTAGCTCCACTCTCTTTTGTCTCATTTCTATCTGCTGCTTCTAACCTTTTTTTTCTTGTATGATGAATTTTTTTGGCTACCAGCAGCATCCCCTTCATGATTATACCTCACTGATCATGTTGGGTAGAAGAGTGAGTGAAGGCTAAACCCGTTCCTGCTGGCTCTTGTAGAAGAGAGTTGGGGTTACACTGTGCCTGAGAAAAGGCTATGGATCACCTTGGATAAACATCTTGGATTCCAAACGTGGTGTCAGAGACTCATCACAGTGCAGCAGACTGGGGTTTTGAACATTGTCTGACTGCTGCTTCAGTTAGCAGAACAAGAGACAACGTGCAGTGCTGGCTTAGAGAGGATGGCATGGGCCAACATATGAACTGCGATAGTGGTGAGCATGTGCAGCCAAGCACATCAGCGCCTGAGCTCGAAGGAGTGCTAGGTGCAGCGTAAGTTCTTATATACACGAGGAATTCTGTATATGCATCAGAAACACTAAGAACTCATCTAGCTTCCCAGAATAGGGGGCGTGCAAATTAATCACGAGTTCATTATTGTATATAGAGTCATAGAATAGTTTGGGTTGGAAGGGACCTTAAAGCCCATCTAGTTCCAACCCCCTGTGGTAGGCAGGGACACTTCCCACTGGATCAGGGGCTCCAAGCCCCATCCAACCTGGCCTTGTACCCCTCCAGGGATGGGGCGTCCACAGCTTCCCTGGGCAACCTGTTCCAGTGCCTCCCCACTCCTGTCATGAAGAAATTCCTCCTTATGTTTAGCCTAAATCTGCCCCTCTCTGTCTAATATTTTTACTGTCTGTTGTGTGGCAACTTGGATGCCACAGCAGGCCGTGAAATCCCTACTTTTTTGGTGGCGAACAAATGGAGAGTATGGCTAAACCAAGGAGATGTTTTGACATGGTCGCTTTGCTGATGACTTTTTTGTTTCTCGCATGGACTGGCTGCACTTCCAGGTGTCAGACTACATTGTGCCTAAAGTCCTCTTTTGCAGAAAGATCTCTGCAAAAAGTGACCCAAGCACAGCATTTCTAGCTTCCTTTAGTGACATCACATGTCACAGGACACCCTCCTAGGCAGTGCAGAACCTGCACTGACATTGTTTAACTGTGTGCCTAGCAGCTGGAGCCCACTGTTAGAGCCCCCAGTGCTACCTGCTGCCGTTTTCCTGGCTGATCTGTTTGAATTAAATTTGATATTCATAAAGAACACAGCCAAATAAATAGACTGATGCATGAAGGGTGAATCCCTTGGTCTTTCAGTTGTGATCCAATAATTTCTTACTATTTAAAGGTAACAAACAGTTCTGAGTTCCCCTTCCTGTGAATAAGGGCTTTAGATTTCAACCTAAGCTACTACTTTCCTTGTTATTGTAATTTCTGGATTAGAGAAACAGCTTGATATTCTTTCAGAGCCTGACAGAGATAGCCAAAAATTTGTTTGCAAAGGGGAGAAACCCCAAGTGTCTGTAGAAGCCAACTCTGCATTTGCCCCGAAAGCTTCTATTTTCCAAAAAAGGAAAGAGCAAAAAAGCCTTGAACAGTGATTCTTTGAAAGCTGTGAAACACAGAACAGGTGTGAGCACAGGCAGCTGCCGGGCGCTATGTGCAGATATTCCCACTAATGCCTCCTTAGAACTTAATCTCTGAAACCATCTGCTTATGGTGAGCACATGTCCCGGGGGGCGGGGGGGCAAGAAGGAAAACCAGCAGCCCTGCAGCTTCTTCCCCTGTAGCCTGAGTGAGAGTTCTGAACACAGAGAAAGCTTGAATTGTGTGTCACAAGGCCTTGTTATCGGTTTTTCTGGAGCAGGAAAGCTCTAGGGTCAGTTCCCCAATTTCAAGGTGGTTACTGTTGAGTCTCAGAGACCAAGACCTGACTCGTGGCCATCTGAACAAAACGAACAGGAGACAGGTCTTGGAACTGCCATCCATGTCACCTTTTGTCCCTACAAATATGTGGGATCAATTTTTTTTCTTGCTTGATCTCAATCGAGCAAGATCTGCTTTTTTTTCTCCTCCTCTTTCGCTGCTTTTTGACCTTGGGAGAGCCAGCCCCTGCTCCAGGATCTCCATGGGTTATTCAGCACAGCATATCTGAGGATCATAGATGTTACCGTGCTAATAAGTGAATCAAATTCCCCCCTGCGGCTTGTGGTGCTGCTTGTTTTTTACCTGTGGACACTTGTTTGCAGCAGCAAAATTGCTCTTGGCCCCTGACCTAAGAACAGAAAGCTAGTTTATCAACTTTGGCAAACGAAGCAAACGGTATTAGCCACTGCTTCCCTGTGGCTGCCAGCAGCAGTGTGGTGACAGGAATGGGTCATACTTCAGCCTGTGACTGAAGGGTCCCCAGCTTCAGAGAGACATTCAGGGACTTCCTCTGCATTTGGTGCTGGCCATAAAAAATTGATCATCCTTTGTTACAGCTTCACTTCTGTCACTTTCCATCCCAGAGTCTGTTTTTTACAGAAAACAAGCTACATTCATCAAAAATGACAGAACACAGACTTAATGTAATCATGTATGGGAACATGAATTGCAAATGCAGAACACAAGCACTAAAATGTATTTTCCATTACCGCCACAAAATGAAATAATCATGAACATTTTCCCCAAGAATGAGAACACATGTAGAGTACACTGACACCTCAAAATCTGCTGCCGTGCCCTGGCCTCAGGTGCAGGTAGGCTCCGCGTCTGTCAGCAGGGCAGAGATCTGCTTGTATCCAAAGAGGTGGCTATTCTGTAATCCTCACCATGGAAACTTGTGTTGGTTATTAGTTACAGCAGCTTCTGCAGGCTCATTTGGGCGACCTCCTGGTCATCTCAAGTGGTTAAGGACCTCATGGTGCCCTTAAGCATAACTGAGCAGAGGTACTGGGAAAATGGGCAGTGCTACGTGGCTCCTTGAGTCTAGAGTCTGCACCTCACTGCTGTTGGATCCCTTTCTGATAACCTCAAACAGGTCCTCTCACCCCTACTGATGATCTCAAAAAAGTTCTCTCACCCCTACCCTGCTTTCATACATGAGCTGCAAAAAATAGATATGCCTATTGGTTTTTTTTTTAAACAAACCTGTTAACTGATTTAGAGTTGGCACAGGACATCGTGGCAATCTAATTCCTCCTTTCTCTTGTAGACGCACTGGACCAGAGCTGTGCCCTGCTCTGTTGAACATCCACTGTACGGCACTCCAGATGTGGCTGTGTTTCACCAACAGGTAAGGTTGGCAGGTATACCTGCCTTTATATCCTTTATATTTATATCCAATCCTTGTTTGTATCCTGCTCTGGTGTCAGAAATGTGACTTGATTACCTTTGTTGATCAGGATGTCAGGAGAGGCATAAGTGTAGTAGAACTGGGAATAACCAATCTGTAAATTAAACTAAATCCAGAACTTGCTTTGTTATTTAGCTGATATTAAACACATGCAAGTTCTCATCCAGCCTGTACTTGCCACATTTCAGTAAATACAAAGCCACTAATAAAGGGGTGTTGGAGCCTGCCCTGCTGAAGGATAGTTGGATATGGATTGTGATGATGTCTGGAAGGGAAACTACTAGTTTGATCAAAGCCTTGTACTCAGACAGGACTGAGTGCTGATGGAATGATATAGAGAGAATAAGGTAAAAAGACAGTCGCTGGTTTACATCTCATCCAGAAGAAGCTGTTATGAGGGACTTATTGATCTCTGATTCAGCCACAGGCTGTGCATTAAATTATGGGATATACTTGAGAGAGACTAGTCTAACTGCACCCAACAGGAGGTGCTGGAGAGATGAGCGTGCTCTGCTGGGGTGATCTTTTTTCCCCCAGAGACATGACCCTGTCATAAAGAGAAAAGGGAGAGATTTTGTTCTAAATGAATTAAAATTATGTCTTTGCATGAGAGCATTCAGACTATAAAAAATACATAAAACAAATAGACTCGGCAGCTGTAGAATCCAAGAGAAAATCTGGATTTGGAAGAGATTCTTAACTTTTTTGATCTGTGACAGTAAGAAAAAACATTTGGTCTTATGCATCTTTCCAGCTGTTTACACACAGGCTCTGTCCTTTCTGATGAGTTTGCTTAAGGACCTTCATAGATGTGGTCATGTGGTTGGACAAATGCAATCTCCTTATATAAATGCACATATCTCCACATTCTTGTACACTTGACACAGTTTATGTGCCTGTACATCATCTCACGGAAATTACTTCCTCTTTGAAGTAATGTGCTTATATGCATATACATCAGTATGTCTCAAGGTGTGTAGATGTATCTTTGTGCATATTCCCATGTATGCATGAGGTGATCAACATAGTCAAATTGAAAAACTAAGTAATTCCAAATCTGTGTTATTTCTCCTTTCGTTCCCAAGGGGTAAATGGACCCATTCCAAATGAAAGGTAATCTTGGGACCTGCAGTTTTACGTTTCAGCGTACAGTGTGGTTTTAACACTCTGTACCACTCTGTAAGCTCTTCAGGGCACTTTGTAGATTCCCTTCTTTGTTTATGCAACAAAGGCAATGTCAGGTTGTTTAAGACTTCATGTGTTAGGACTGTGCAAATAATTAATAACAACGGTCAGATTTTATGGAAAGATGAGATGAGCCGGGCCCCCAAAAGAGCCTACAAAGCCATCTATGTACACTTCTGCAGAAGGGTTGTCACTGTGTTTTTCACTGGATTGGAACGCTTTCCTTGCAACTTTGAACACGTACTCATCTCTGTCTTGTCTGCGTGTGGTAAACATGGACATTACATACTCTTCTCTAGAGCTTATAGGCGTACATAGTAAAAAGCCAAAGCTTTCAGAAATAACTCACAAACATTCATGTAACCTGTCAACACTGCAGGTAACTTTTTCTCTGTACATGTGTGGCACTAGAAAAATGTCTATTGTATGTACAATAAGTCTGTGTAAATGCCTGTAGACTTTATGCTTGTGTATATTTAGCCAGGAGTATGGTACATGTCTTCATACAAGCACGGAGTCAAGCATTCCGCTACGGTTAATGTGTAACGCACCTTCCAGAAGAGGGCATCTCTCTCCCGATGCAGAAAGCCTTTCTTCACCAATGGCCCCCAGCCTCTCACACCTGGGCACTGGCTTCTTGCTTGCCAATTTGAGGTTAACTGTGCCAGCACAGAGTGAAATATTAAGGCAGCCACTTGAAATTCAAAGTGTTTCTTTTAATTAATGGGTGGATGCCACAAGTTGATCCGATCCAGCTCTTAAATTAATCTTAATTACATGGATTTTGTAACTTTGGCATTAGCCAGCCACACAAAATATGTATTTCATAATCCTAGAAACGGGTGAAAAAGACGGCTGCTGAGCTGAGAAGTCAGCTGATGATGTTATCGGCTTCTGTGGCTGTGGGTGTAAGTGTCATTGGGGTGTGTCTGAGATCTTATCGGGAATACCAAATTAATTCACTCCTCCAAATATCAAAACAAGCTTTTTGCTGGCAAGTAGGGAATAGGCAAGAGATTTCTAAGCTGCTATATTTGGAGTTTCTGTGCCATGCAGCCCTGATATAACAAAGAACAGAAGCATTTGGGAAGGGAAGTTGGTGATCTGCCCTGTTTGGTAATGCATTTTTGAGACCTGAAGAGTGCTACTCAAGCCTTTAGCTGTTGATATTATACTTGTTGATTTGGACTGGGGATCTGGAATCTTGCCTTTGTAGCTCTGACATTGATGAGCTGTGTGTGACTGGTCAAGGGGAGGGAAGCTTTCATATCCCTGTGCTTCTGTTTTCCTGCTCTGCATATCTGTTCGTTCACACTTCTCTCTTTTTCTGGGTAGGAGCTGCCTCTCAGTGTCCATTCAGCATTATATGGCATCTAGGTGCTACTCCCTTCCAGATGATGATAATGGATAAGCTGAATTATCTCGGGAGAATTGATACTGGTACTCTCTGTTAGGGATGAGCATCCAGGATCTCTCTGAGCATCCATCATGCCAACTTTAAATAGAAAACAGAGCTGGGAATAGATGGTCAGGGATATTCATAGGAAATGCAGACACACAATTTGCCTAACCAGTCACTGCATATTCTTTATACAGGAAGCAGGGCCTTACGTATCCCCGGGGATTGGCACTGTCTTGGGATTAACATTGCTGCTCCCTGGATTACGCTTCTACTTTTGCACATGAGACTTGAAAAACAATGGATAAAACTGGGAGTAAGCACAATTGCAAACTATTCTTTGGTCTTATTGCTCTAAATCTAACTCGGGTTGAGAGCAGAGTCTGTATACAGCCCAGAATGCGTAGTTGTGAAGTGGTAAAGTGCATTTGTTGAACTATTTCGCTGTCACTGCTGCAAACCTGGGGTTGGGAAGAGAAAGCGGATGTGTGTAAGAGCATCTGCCTATGGAGAAACATTTTGCTGTACATAAATGTACATAAAGGTACAGTTGAGCACACCTGTGCCTTTTATTTGTGCCTCCATAAGCATCTTTTTGTTTTCATTTACTCTACAATTTAGGTGCCTGAAGTTTTTGTAGAAATAATTTTTCTCTAGAATGGGCTTGCAAATGCTGATTTTGTGTCTGACTGAGTTCTCTCCGAGCCTATCTGTGAGAAACAATTTGTTGGAAGAGAGTTCCCTCCCTATTCTTAAAACCTTTTTGGTGTTTGGCTGGCTGGTTAATGATTTTACCTTCTAGAGCTTTTCCTGAAGCTGCTTTACAGGGCAAAGCTAGTTTGGATATCAGTTTGATGGGTTGATTTCATAGTACTTTGGAAATGTAAGTGGGAAAATGTTAAACCTCATGTCAATTTGCCTAATTGATGGGAAACTTGATTGTGGCCAGGGAGGAGTGGATTTCCCTGCTTCAGTCTTACGAATAATTTACTCATCGGAAAAGAGAAAATCCAGTAAATCTTGGCAGCTGATGCCAATGCACTGTCCTCACAGGCTGAGATTCTCCCAGAACACAGAGAAAAAACATAAAATATTGTGCCTGCCTTCCAGGGGACACTTTATAATGCTGAACTTGTGCATTTTATTTGTTTTGGTTGGAGCTGATGGAGTCTTCCATGGAGTCAAATTATTTTGATTCCAGTTTTGACAGGTTTCTTGTGCTTTTCCCCAAAGCACTTGTTTCTTGAGTAACGTTAGCGGAATCTGGATTAGATAGATTGCTCCTGAAATACTGTATCATTTCTGTGTTCTTGAGATACTAGAACATGCTCACTTTTGCAATTTTTAATCTCTGAAGCTCGCTGGAGTTGGTGTGACTTGAATGGGAATGATACAGCACTTCTTCAGTTTTCGAGCTTGAAAACCTTTAGATGTCTGAACTCATCCAGCAACGGGGAGGAAGCCAGCAGGCAAATGGAGAAACCTCTCCAGCTTTCAGTGTAGGTAGAAAACAGAATGAGTTAATGTTGGCCCAAAGGGCCACAATAAATAATGAGAGCTCTTCCAAGTATATCGGGGGAAAGAAATACGAGAGAGGAGGTAAGCCCATTAATAAATTAGGAGAGAGCTGGAATCAATGGTGATTCTAAAATGGCTGAGCTACTTAACTTTTTTTTTAATTGGTCTTTAAGAAGAAAAATATAGAAATGGAATATGGACCATTAGGAAGTAATGAGCATCTTGGCACCCAAGCTGTTGATGTAAAGCAGATAAGGGAACACTTGAAAGAATGGATAGCAACAAATCAGCAAGTCCAGCTGATGAGTATCCTGGGATGTTTGGCTGCTGAATTCACTGAACTGCTGGCAGGTGTTTTGAAAAGTTGTGGATTAAACAGGCAGGTCCTTCATGCTATGTCCATAACAGTAGTTCTAGAACAAAGACCAGCCTTACAAAGCTATCAGAAGTGAGCTCTGCAATTACCTCTTCACACAGACCGTTGTCTTTTCAGTTTGAACAGGCACTAAGACAAGGTACCTGAGTTTTGAGAAGCCTAAGTTCAGATATTGGCCAGAAGGACAATCAAGCTAGATCGTTCCTTTGCTTCGCTTTTGTCTTCTCAGTCAGCTTGCACAATTTGACCAGAGCTGATCCAGCTGTGCCAGGGAGAACCCACCCTAGATATATACCTAATTTTTTGTGGATTTCAGTTCAATTTAATGTTCCGAGATGCAGCTCCTTCCGAACAGTCTACCAGATGGGGCTCTACTGGTGTAATCTTTCTGCTATATGACTTCAGGCTGCTCTGATTTTTCCTCCAAATTAATTTCTTGATATTTCAACCAACCATGTGTGGCTGCTAGGGCTGAACCTCTGCCTTTTGTACCTATTGTTAAAGTTGCTCTTTTGAGGGCAAGTACAGTATCTATGGCTAAGCAGGCCAGGGCAAGCTCTAGACTATCAAAATGACAGGCAGTCTCTGTTGATCCAGAAGGGCAAAATCCATTCTTTGCGTATGGGGGCACTCAGCAAGCACATCACCTCTCTGTAGGCACAGGTCTGTAAACAGCAGTGGCATCTTTCCTTTAGAAACCTGTGCAATTTCCAAGTCTGCAGAGAGGATCCTTGCTCTTTTTCCTGATTCTTTTGTCAGGACTTACAGAAAAAAAGGCAAGTAGAAAGTAACAAGTGGTATCACTGGGTAGTATTCCTGTTACAAATAGATTTCCCCTGTAAAAATGTCTGTGAGGGCAATGCTTGCTGACATGGAGGGATTGGGACTCTAAATGCAGTGTTGGCTTGTGGAAAGCAGCGTACGAGCACTTTTCAAGATGGAAGATCTTGCTAAGCTGCCATGTAAGATAGCGTAGCAATTGTAGGCTGGTGATCTCCTCAGCTGAGAACTGGCTCAGTGGTTTTTTTTATCCACAGAAAGAAATAGGAAGCAGAATACACTTACGCAGATGGATAATTTACTTAAGGTCTTATTAATGCCTTTCTCTGAAGTTTACTGAATAAACCATCCAGCAAGACAGGGCTTCCACAGATGATATTATTTCAGGTGAATACGTTTTTATTTCCCACATTTCCTTAACAATTGAGATAATTTACAGGTTGTTGCCTAAAGTTATCTTTGCAGGTAAAAAGCACAGAGCTGGAATTTATCCTGTAGTGCGACACGTTCCCTTTCTAATTTTCCTCCAAAGGAACTCATTCTGATTTTACAGAACTGTGAGTTAGCCCTGGAAGCCCGTGCTCAGGCAGGGCTGTCTGACGGCGGAGCTGCGATCTGCAGCTTATTAGGAGTCTGTGGTCACTGACCTCGGGGATCAATGGATGCCCAGCCAGGACACCTTTGCTAACAGCATCCGCCCCTGTCATCAGCTCTGACTGTGCTATGTCCTTCACCATGGATAGCTGGACATGCAGTGGAGGGTAAATCTCCCTAGGCGCTTGATACCTTGATTGTGCAGAGTCTTTTCCATTTGCAAATAACATATAGAATACATTTACACAGAAGCTGAGGTTCTCCAGCAGTTACATTTCAATTGCCTCTGTCTTTCTAGTTTCTCCTCCTACACACACCTTCTTTATACCCCCCAGTGACAGAGAAAGCTGAGACTTAAATGATTTCAGTGGGTGAGAGGCAGGAGGTGGCGAAGGAACTAATATGAAAATTACTTTAATTTAACAGTCTGTCACTCACACTGGCCCAAAGGAACTCTAACACCATTATCAGTGACCCTACTAGCCACCCTGCTTCTCCTTTCCTCAAGCATAAACTTGAACTATTATATATGCTTATAAGTGAGAGCGTGCTTTCTTTTCTACCTGCATGTTAAGAGATAAAAGAGGGAAATAGTTGGTGGGGGTTGTGGACACTGTGAATATGAGGTCTCAACTTACCCTTGCACAGTATGTGCTCAGAGGATTCAAAAACATTGCTGAGGTTCACGTTTAGTTTACGTTTGAAACAGGGATCCCAGAGGAAAAAAATCATCCCAGTTTTAGATCACTAAGGAAGCAGGTCTAGGCTATAGTTAATTAATTAATATATCTCTTGTGATAATGCCCAGGGACCCAAACCCTGATGTGTTAAAGAAGCCTCTGTGGCAGAGGTTGGACAGGGACACTAGGCTGTCTCATCTCTTCAGTAATGGAGCCCTGGTTCGAGAATAAGGCTCCTAGATCTCACAGTAATGAGTATAATTTGTTCTAATAACAGGTGAGGTGATCTTGTCAAATGAGAGACAGGAGGGTTCAGTTGGGTTCTTAGGGCCCTGTGCTTATTTATGCAAAGGTCCTTTAACACCAGTCTGGCCATGCAAATAGCTCTGAAAGATTAAGTGCAAAGTTAGAAGGCTGTAGCATCTATCTCTGTTCATCTGACAGAGCTGGAGGGAATCAAACACCAAGAAAATGCAGTGGATGAAAATCTCCACTGGTATAAATCTGTATTACTCCTTTGATTGCAGTGAAGCTATGCTGATTGAGGCCAGCTGAGGACTTGATCCAGGGAATAGATGGGTTTTGTCCTTCTGTAAGTCCAAAGTCAAGTCCTTCACATGTCATGTCCCGTTCAGTGTTAGAGAAGGTCGTATTTCGCCTCCTTCACTCCACCTGGGCTGTCCCCTTTCCTCTGGATAAACAGTATTTCCCCATTGCATTCCCAGTCCCTCACGCTTCACCAGAATTAAATTCATCATTCATTTTTTATGGTTTATACATAGCAGTAATTTATGTTTTCAAATATATTGAGGTCACACTTTAGCAGAAAAAGAGTGTTTCACATTTAAATTGAAGGCATGTTCATTCCATTAAACGGAGATGTTTTGGATAACTTTAAAAGGCTAAAAGTAGTAGAAAGTAACATTAAAATAAAATTTGAGAGATGTAATTACACCTAATCGTACCATAAAATAATCAATACTGCATTACATTATTTCTGACTTCCCCAGTTATAGCCTTTTTTTGTTAAGCTTTTGAATATTGATGAGGTCAGTGGGGTCACAGTCGACTTTCTGAGGTCTAATGGAGGTGGAATTAAGGTGATGTCCTCTCCTATTATATCTGCACGGGGAGGTGAGCTCTATCCTTTCTCAAACTGGGGAGATAACATGGCATCAAAGCCAATACCTCAGCAACGTTTCTTGAGCTGAGGCTGTCGGTAACTGCTGACTGGGAGGCTGGCGGGGCTGTCTCCCCATCACAGACCCACTCAATTATACACACTGAGATGCAGAGGAAATGATGTTCACGTCAAGCGAGATCATTAACAACTATAGACCAGTGTGTGAGGTGGCAAGAACCAGTTCCTTCCAGTTTGGCCAGAGCACTCTGTGTTGTCTCTGTTCTCTGTAGGAGACTGAAAAAGTTTTTTGTTGTGGCCACCAGGGGAGGTTTAGGCTGAACATTAGGATAAAAATTTTCACGTAAAGGGTCACTGGGCACTGGCAGAGGCTGCCCAGGGAGGGGGTTGAGTCACCTTCCCTGGAGGGGTTTAAGGGAAGGGTGGATGAGGTGCTGAGGGACATGGGTTAGTGTTTGATAGGAATGGTTGGACTCGATGATCTGGTGGATCTTTTCCAACCTGGTGATTCTATGATTCTGTGAAAGACCTCCTGGGAGACAAGGATCTGTATTTTCCTTTTTGTTAGGCATGTACTCCTCCAAATACTTTCATACTTTGGGCTAGGGTAGTCCTCAGCATTTAAAGCAAGAGATGGAATACTGGCTGGCCCGCGGTCTACACCCAAAGTTCTCATCATGTACCATTTTGTGCCTTCCTGCAAATGGTTTAAAATTCGATTTAGGGAAAGGGCTTGGATCTGAAGAGACATTCAGCAATAGTCTTTGGACTGTTATTCTGCCTTCTGTGCCTCTGTTTCTCCATCTACGCTATGACTTTAAGGTTCTTTTTATTGAAGTCTGTTTGGAATAATGTCTTTGCCTTTGATAAATCCTTTCAGAAAGGCAACAAAATGTCAGGTTTTGGGGTTGAGGTCATAAATAACAGGAAGGATGGAATTTTAAAACAACCAAATCAAACAGTACCACTGCATTATCCATTTCACATTGCGACAGCATCCTCAGATTACAGTACTCATAACAAAAGGAAAGATAACGAGCAGGCCCCTATCATTACCATTAATAATAAAAACGATATAATGTATTTTTAAAACTTTCCTTAATGTAACACCAGCCCAGTCATCCCAACACTCGGATTATCACATCCTTCCAAATATATATATAAATACATAGATGGAAGTGCCAGCAGGGGAACATGCAAAATATAATTCAGATGCTGGATCTCCCCCATTAACTGGATTTCTGCAGTGGGGCCAGTCCCCTCCCACCACCTTTCCCCACCAGACCAGCCGCTCCCCAGGCTTGCCAGCTGCCTGTTAGTTTATTTCTTCCCTTACATCCAGTGCAGTCCCTGGGGTCTGGTAATGTGTGTGCTCCCTGCTCTCACCAATCCTTCTCTGCCACTTGCTGAGGTACCTGTGCCCACATACACCAAATGCTCTACTTATCCTTTCTACCACCCCCTTCCTTTTACTTCCATGTGTCCCATTTTGTTCCTGCTCTGAAATCCAATTGTTAAAACCCGTGGCAGAAGGTGGATATGTGCCCAAAAGCAAACCAACAGCAGCTCTCCCTGTGTTGCAGACACAAGACAGCCCTGCTCCTCTGATTAGACTGAATTGCTTTCCATTCACTAACATAACAAGCTGCTGCTGCTTTTTCTTTTTTTTTTAACTTTGAAAATGGAAGGGACACTATTAGGAAATTTACATTTGCGAATATGATATTTAATTAGCAATATTAATAAATTAATAGAAGTAAAGAACCTTGTCGAGACTCCAGATTAATAAAACATGCTCTGGCTGAGTAAATGAGGTGAGCCAGGGATGTGATGCCCATAGAGGATACAGAGGAAATCTCACTCCCTAAATACCCCTTAAATGAAGGGTGAGGGGCAACAGCGAATCGGGGCAAAGGTCTTTCTATTGGATAGTCCCTCTTCTGCTTATGCACGTGCCCTTTCCCGTCCTGCTACAATACTTACAGAAGAAAGACACTTAGAAACGTTTGGTCAGGTCCATAAGAAGTGATAAAGGAGATTAACACTTTCTGATCCGATCCCTTGCCTGCCATGGAGCACAAACCCACTTAGCTGTGCTTGTATCCAGCTCGGTCTCTCAGGGGTCCTTGGAGTGGTTTGCCTCAGAGGGACCCTCAGTCTGTGGATACAGAGGAGATTCACACAGGAGGGGATGTCTCGGCGCAGGATCAAGAAGGGAGGCAGCACAGTGATGTCAGCGTGGGCTCAGCTGAGAAGAATGACCGCATTGAGCAAAGGTCTGACACAGAGCGAGATAAACGGCCGTGAGGTTCACAGGGGTCAGACCCCGCAAGGTGTCCCAGGCTTAATGTGCGTCTGTCACTGCTTTGAATCTTGGGTGCTAACCCCAGCAAGGGGCCAGTCCTCTACCACTCGCTTATCCACCGTAGGCTGCAATTTAGGCATACCTGGTTCGGAGGCAAAGAACCTGGAAAGAACTCTGTTTCCTGGACTCAGCAGGGCAGTGAATGCAGAAGAATGTGGTGCAGTCCTTTCCCACACTGCTGCATTAGTGCAGGCGATGGTTCAGAGGAGACTGGGGCATCGGGGTTCCAGCCAAGCAGAGGCTGCAGTGCCAGGTGACTTAATCTGTCACGAAGTCTGGCACAGAAAGAGGGAGAGCCTGTCTCTCTGTAGCCTATAGATGTGTGTGGAGAAGACTTGGCAGTGCGATGGCAGAGCATCAGCAGCTGCATGGTGATATCTTGGCTGGGGAAGCACTTCTATGTCCACGTGCAAAAACCAGTACAGCCTTTTACCTTTATCCCTGGCTGAGGAGGGAGAGCAAAGGAGGAGCAGGTCCCTTGGGAAATGAGCTAGCAGTCAAAGCAGTAGCTCTCCTCGGGCCTATGTGACATGCACACACATCACTGTGAAGTCACGCTCCCCTGCAGAGCATGGGAGAGGTGATTATTTATTAATGTACTGAGCACTGTCCCCATGTATCACTCTGCCTTGCTCTGCTGCAGCTGCAGCAATGAAGCGCTGGTACACCACAGGCCAGTGGCCCTCCCTGTGTGTGCTGAGTGAAGATGTCCCAGGGGCCCCAGAGGACGGCAGCGATGCTGGAGGAGAAGGCAAACACATGAATTATCTGGCATAATGTTGAGTTCTTTGTAATGCTTGCTGTGTGCTCGGCTCTTGCGGGTTGGCACTAGGCTCAAAACCAGCAAGCCTGATGCTCCCAGCGCCTGCCTGAGGAGCCTAGGGTGCTTTTCAGCTCTGACATCAATGCTTAGTGGGCAAATCTCTCTGTCTCAGCGTTCTCCTCTTCATATTGCGGGTAGCAGCACATGTGGGACTTACATGGTTCATCCTGCATCCTCCCTTCAGTGCAAAGTGTGTGGAAAACTTTTCCACTGTAGGCCCGTACTCCAGGAGAAGGGGAAGCAATTTTCCTTATTGGGAAGGACAATGAGGAGGACAGGCAGAGCATAGCCTGTTTCTCGCTGAAATTGAACAAAGAAGAACAATGAGAGTGATGTGACTACCTCGCCTGATCCCACAGGGGCTCGGCTGCTCTACTGTGTTCTCCAGGAATGGTTTGCCCCCACTATGTGGTTTGTGTTATGCTCCTGATGCCGACACTTCCACTAACTGTGGGAAAGTTTGCTACTGGAATGGCATGTACACAGGCCTTCTGGGAGAGGTGGAGTTCCAGGAGCAATTAGGAAATGGCAGAGATACCGGGGGACTCTGGTTTGCAGTGCAGGTCTTGGTATAGTGACAAGTATATGGTAGGTGTGGCAGAAGAAGAAGAAGGAGAAAAGTTGTCTTGGGTGAGGTACAAGGGAGTAGGGATGGATGAGGAAGGCATAAGCTCCTAGATGTAGGCAGGAATGGAGCTTGACAGCATGCGGATTTGAAATATGCATTGCGATCATCTTGGGATAAAGGAGAAGTCCTCATGTAGGCAGTCATTAATCTGGGAGATGTGGGCCATGATGAGGCATTCTGAAGCTTAGCCCCAAGGTGGAGCTGCCTTTGATGGCAAGGAGCACACACACAGGTTTTGGGGCCATACCTCCAGCCAGTGAGGGCTCCTGGGAACCATCTCCTGCATCACCCTGGGTGGTGGGCACTTACTGGGCCTTCTGGGGACTTTGGCTTGGGACAGTAAGGCCACCTTGCCAAAGGTCTGCAAGGTCAACTGCGTCTTCTACAGGGGGGAGGATGATGCTACAGAAAAGCTTCCAGACCAACTTTTTTTTTTTTTTTTTTTTTTTTTTTGCTACTATAGGATGTTTTTTGCTGGCAGATTGCAGGTTCATCCTCCTTGGGTCTTGAGCTATGGAAACCCGAGGCCTTTGTAAAATGTTCTCTATCTGCAGTGGTCACTCTTACCTTCTTTCCCCCAGTTTCATCTATGGCTTATGAAACACTAGGGAAATTCAATAGCAAATCTGAAATACCTGGATTGGGTCTTTGCATTCAGATCCCATTTCTGCGCCTGGCAAGAATCCTGAGAAAGAAATCCCGAGCTCTGCCCACTGCCCCAGGCGCTGCTCCTTATCACCCTCTGTGTGGGCCTGACGCATCCCAGAAGCTGGCATGCGCTGCCTGGGCTCCCACAGACACGCTCTGTGGCTGCCAGACAGGCTCCTGCTTTTCTGAAGAGCACAGGCCACTCCAAAGCCATTTTCCTCTCTGACGGAGACCCAAGGTTGCTCGTGTGAAAGACTAGGATCATAACCTTTCCACCACTATCCTGTTTAATCCCTTGCTCCTAGTGACAGACACTCAGTGGAAGCTTGAAGGAGCGTCCAGGCTCATTCATTAGCTGGAGCTCTGTCCTACCCCTGGTACTTGGAACTGACGCCCATGGAAATGACAAGGGAGAAAATTGCAGGCAGAGGAGAGACGGCGAGGAGGGCATTTCCTTGTGCAATACTTGAAGGACGGGGGGAACCATCTCCACATCCCACAGCATGACTCCTGAGGCCATAGTGCTCACGGGGTCACGTCACAATTTGTCTTGTGAGTGGTTTGAGGCGCAGCTGCCCGCGCGCCGTCCCACCCGGAGCGCACTGTGAGCCCATCTGAAGCCCACGTTAATGCTGTGTTAGCTGCTCAGGGTTTATGGCACTAAAGCCGCTGCTCTCCTGAGGGTGCAGTCGCCAACAGCTTCCCAGCAGCCCCAAGTTTTGCACTGCGGGGTGTGGAGAGCAGGGGAAATGCCTGTTCCTATCTTTTTCTCCCTGGAGGAAGCACCACAGGCGCTGGACCTGAGCATTTGCAAGGTGGTAGGGGCAGATGAGCTGTGGGGAATGAATTTCTCCCTGTCCAGACTCTGAATCTGGTAATAATAGTTGGTCTGGGAATCATAGACTCATAGGTTCGTAGGATTATAAGTTCATGGAATCATAGGATCATAAAATCATAGGTTCATAGGACCATAGAATCTTAGGCTTATAGTATCATAGAATCATAGGATCATAGGTTCATAGCATCATAGGATCATAGAATCATAGGTGCATAGGACCATAGAATCATAGAATCACAGAATCTTAGGCTTATAGTATCATAGAATCATAGGATCATAGGACCATAGAATCTTAGGCTTATAGTATCATAGAATCATAGGTTCATAGCATCATAGGATCATAGAATCATAGGTTCATAGGACCATAGAATCATAGGATCATAGAATCTTAGGCTTATAGTATCATAGAATCATAGGATCATAGGACCATAGAATCTTAGGCTTATAGTATCATAGAATCATAGGTTCATAGCATCATAGGATCATAGAATCATAGGTTCATAGGACCATAGAATCATAGGATCATAGAATCTTAGGCTTATAGTATCACAGAATCATAGGATCATAGGTTCATAGATTCATAGAATCATAGAATCACAGAATCTTAGGCTTATAGTATCACAGAATCATAGAATCATAGGTTCATAGCATCATAGGATCATAGAATCACAGAATCTTAGGCTTATAGTATCATAGAATCATAGGATCATAGGTTCATAGACTCATAGAATCATAGAATCATAGGTTCATAGCATCATAGGATCATAGAATCACAGAATCTTAGGCTTATAGTATCACAGAATCATAGGATCATAGGTTCATAGACTCATAGGATCATAGGATGCTGCAGCTTTGGAGAAAGCAATGAGGGTAACATGGCTGGGGGGTCCTGAGACTGTAGGTTTATGTGTGGGAAAAGCCATATTGTGCTTTTTTGTCCCTTTAATGGGTGATAAATTATACACTGTACCGTTTGGCCATTGTGACTTCACCGAAATCCTGCAGCATCCTCTGGTCTGTGCAAGGACTTTGTGATGGGCTTAATCGAATCACCTCCTACCTTTATTGCAGCCCCCCTCCATCTCTCGTTTAGGGGCGAAAGAGCCCCCTCCTTCCCCAGGGCCGGACCCGAATCGAACCCGAACCGAACCCGCTTCGCTCCGGATCGATCGGATCGATCGGGATCTGCGGGTCGGGCAGCAGGGGGCGCGCGGGGCACGCGGAGCTGGGGTTTGGGGGGTTCCAGCCTGGGACAGCCCCGGACAGCCTGGAATAGCCTGGGACAACCCGGGATAGCCTGGTGGGATAGACCAGGAGAGCCCGGGATAGCTCTTCGGCATCACCTCGGCTGCTCAGCCGCGAAGAGGAGGCTTTTGCGGTTCCCCCGCTCCATCCCCCGAGGTTCCTGCAAAGCCCTGTTATATAAAGTTGAATGAGAAGACTTGGCTCTCGCGCAACGCTTTCTATCGGCAGATCTCAAAGTGCTTTCTAAGCATTAAACAAGCCTCACGATGCCCTCTCCCGTCTTCATGTGGGAGGGTTTGCTGCGCCCTTTGTTGCTTTATTTTAAACGCTGTCAGGAGAAACTGAGGCGCAGAGGTGGGGAAAGACTTGCTGGAGAGCACCCAGCAGGTCATAGAATCACCAGGTTGGAAAAGACCCGCGACAGAGCTAGATGCAGAAGGGAGAAGTCTCCTTGATTTGTTCCCGGCTTTAATTCCCCAGGAACAGCTGTGCCTGGAATCAACTGGGTTTGGGGATCTGCAGTGAGACGCCTCGGTGACCTACTCGCAGTTCCCAGCTGGGCTCTTCTCCTTTGGGGAGCTCAGAAAGTTGGGGCCCACGCCTGCCCGCTGCCCACGGTGTTTTTTTTCCTGACTTAATTTTATGCGCTGTCGGTGAGGAAGGAGTGAAATCTCAGCTCAAGGTCTCCCTGTCTGAGGCTGTGGAGCCGATTTGGCTGTAGAGCGTTTGTACCTCAGGAGGGACCATTCCCTGGCATCTCCTTCTCCTTCCCCATCCCCCCTCGTGAAAGGTCAAGGAAATGAATGGGACAGCGAGATGTGCAAGCCTGTAAATATTTAGCAAGCCGCTCGCTTTTACATTGCAGATTTTGCTCTGTGGGCATGGCCGTTAATATCAGAGAGACATTAGCTCCGAAAAGCACCCGTCACACTGTTAACACTAAAAGTGCTCCGTCAAAACGCCTTGCCATGAATTACGGGACTCGAGCTTTCTTTATTAGCCTGGAGTTTGCACAGCAGAAACATCAACCTCAGACCCACGGCAGAGGGAGAAAAACCCTGGGAGCAAGTTAAAAGGAAAGAGCTTTACCTGCAAAATTGATAATGCCCTGCCGAGAGCTGGGGCAGAGCGCGACCTTTATCTTCTGTGGGGAGACCGTGCGGGAGAGACTGCTAAAAGTAGCCCTGATCTGTTCCAGCTTTATCAGAAACCACGTTACGTGAAGAGTGATTTTGGGGGGCAGGAGCATTTCCCGTGGTTCTTTGGTTGTGTTTGCAGAGATATTTCTTTTTGTCTCCGAGCAGGGCTGGTGAATTTTTGGTGCTGGGGCAACCGCTGGTCCCCAGCCCCCGTGGTGGAGCCGATGTGCGGTTGTGTGTTGGACTCAGGGTCACAATTTGACTCAGATTTCGTTTCATTTGCACAAAGACTCATTGACGCCCGGGCCTAATGAACATCAATATTCTTAATGACAAGGAAAAGATCTGTTTTATGGGACTCCAGACAGGCAGTGTCTCCGCGCTCCTTCTGCAGAATCACAGGAAAATAGCCTCGACCCCCCTCCACGTTCAGCTACCGCCGTCCCAAAGTTCAAACCCCAACCTCAGAGGAAGCTCCCCAGATAAGAGCATCTTTCTTGGGAACCTCTGTCAAAGTTTTGCAGAATTAAGTGCTGTGCTATCTTCTCAGCCTGGCTTCTGTGTTTCCAATAAGCAATCCAATTACACACATTCTTTCTTTGGAGTTGTGATAATACTGGCGGTTTCCCTGCCAAAAGATTCATAAAGCCATGATGGGAATTTTTGTTGCTTTCTGATTTTTTGGTTTTGTTGTTTTGATTCCCACCCCCCCCAAAAAAAAAAAAAATTCAAAATTCAAAAGGAAGTATTCTGGGAAAAAAAAATTGTTACAACTGAAACACGAGATTGAATCGGTTGAATTCATCAGCTTCACTTGCACTTCTGTTTTGGTTTGGGGGTTTAGGTTATGGGGTTTTTTCCATATAATTTTGCATTTCTACCCTCAGCCTTTTGCATCTTTGGCTACCAGATGTGTCCCACATTGAAGAATTATTTCTCCTCCCTAGAGTGAAATAAATGCAATCAATATGAGTATTGCTCTCAGGGCCTTGAAATATTACATTAATGTTCCATGTGGTGACATTTTAGCTGGAATTTTCAAATACATTATGATGGTTCAAATTAATATTTATCAGATCAGCTTTTATATTTTGCAAAAGAGAGAGAGGGAGAGAGAGAGAGTAAGCATTATTAAAATACAAAATGCAGATGAATTCCAAAATCGATGGTCCATTTTACCAGCACTTTCAAGGGGCCGTATTTTGCTTTCTGGTTTTGTTTTTAAATTTATTAGTTTTACAGGCAAATCTATTTATCTTCGTTCATTTTTTTTTTCACCCATTCAGGATTTTTCAGTTGTTTCTTTCTTTCACTCTTCTTTATTATCCCAAAATGTAAATTATGACGTTAGCTAGGTTTTTTCCTTTTTTTTTTTCTATTCAGTGATTAAATCTGCTACATGACATCTTTGTCCTTTCTATAAATTAAATCATCTTTGCTTTCCACCTTTAGCCACTGCCAGCAGCAATACTCTGATTGCCAGCAATAAAAGTCCTCACTTTACGGTCTTTATTTCCTACACAAAGCAAACCCCCCTCCTCCTTTCCCCTCTGCTTATGGTGCCTTTTTTTTTTTCTTGCTAAGGGGGTGGTGGGACTCACTCCCGTTTTCAGTGTTTCTCCATAAACAAGGAATTTGCAGAGAGAGACTGCAGAATGAAAAAAAAAATATCTAAACCACATTCCACTTTATTTCAGTCATTCCTAAACAGATTGTTCCATGAGGTGGAAAATCCAGGCAGATTAATGGTGTCATTTGTTTGGCTTTTTTGATATTTCTGGTTTTACCCCCCCCCAACCCCCCTCCTGCCACTTTGGTTTGGTGAAAATGTTTGAAAAGTGCCTTTTTTTTAGACTAAACACAGCTTTAAAGATTTGCTGAATTTATTTTGTTGCAACAACGCTGCTTCAGAATAACCTTCCTCTCCCCCCACATGGAAAATCATAGGAACTGTCCGTGATCTCACAGCATTTCCTTAAAAGCTTTTGCAGTTCCTAGAGGTGAATTTTTGGAAGGGTTAATATTTCAGTTTAGAACTGCACAATACTTCCAAACTTTTCCCACTTCCCAGCCTTTTTTTTTTTTTTTTTTCCTGTGTCTGAGGTAGTTTTATTATAAGAACACCTCAACTCTCTGTATGTTTGTGACATACAGGAAAAAACATGTATGTGTTTGCGTGCACGTGTGTGTCTGTGTGTGCATAAACATATTTTATGTGCCTGCACACACCCCCGTGTGCTCACTCTGTCTGTCTCCGGGTGTAGAGATGTACATACTCCAGGCTGCCCTTCCTATTTTCCTTCAATGCTGATCTGGGCAAAAGAACGACAGGAAACTTAAAAAAGAAAAGGAGGAGGAATCGATTGTTCGACCCGCACTTGAACTCTCCTGAAAGAGATAAAGCAGAATTTTCAATAGGTCCCCTGCCCTTTTCACCAGGAGGGAAAGAGGAGAAGAAAAACAAGAGATATTTATATGACAGCAGCTGCTGAAAATAGCATTTCAGAGCAATGAAAAAAAAGCCAAAAGAGATTCAATGGTAAAAAAAAAAAAAAAAGAAGAAGAAGAAGAAACCAAAAGCCACAACAACAGAGAAACTCTTTTTCTTGTGCTCCCCAACAGGCGCATGAGCGGCTCGTCCTGGAAATGCATGCATGCCTCCTATAGATCTGTTTGAAATTATAGTTGTCATTGAGAGTGAATTTATGCTTCTATTGATCTGCAAAAGGAAAATATTAAATGGTTTGGTTTTGATCTTTAGCTGACCTCAGGGTCAAGGGTAGCCTAAGATTAGTATTCATAGAATTCATCACCAAATTGTAGTCTGCATCTACTTTATGCAAACATAGGGAAAACATGGAAAGATAAATACAAAGCAAAACGACAAACAATTCCACCACCACCCTCCCCATCAAAAAACCAACCCTCAGACAATAAAACCGGGGAGATACATACATGCACAAACCCAGGTAACTGCACACGGCAGAGACGGGAGAAGTGAGAGGAAATAGAGGGAAGCACACAGGCAGAGCCAGGGAATTACACACACGGGAAAAGACACACGACTCGGAACAAATATCAATGCACAACTCCACTGAAACGTGCCTGTGTGAATGCTCCAACACGAGTGCAAGGGAACATATGGAGAGCACAACAAACAGAAAAAGGACGCTTCTTTTATATAAATACACACACACTCCTGTCCAAGGAAAAAAAAGGTGCATTTCTGTGGTGAAAATGGAGAGAAAAGAATATGTTCACAGATTCTCATGCGCAAATACAGTGAAACAGGTGCCCCTGCTGATGGTGAGAGGCAGCTGTAAACATGTCAGGGCACACACGCAAACACAGTTCTTGTGTCACACCCTGTGGACCTCCCTTGTTCTCGGTAAGGGCAACACAAAGTTAGTGAAATATTATAATAAAGAAAGAAACGTACTCAGGTGAGAGTAAAACCCACTTGGAAAGTCATCCGTTAGGTTCAGAAATTCAGGACAGGTTGCTCCTAAGAGCAGCAGAGCCATTTCACTTGCTGGGGACTTTCAAAGGCACAGGGAGATGTGTTTATTCACAAGGAGAGCAGAGTCTGGTTGTAAGCATTACCAGCCCAGGCTATCACAAAACCACTCCTGCATGAACATAGCGGGTGTATTTGTGAACAAAGGAAGTGTCTACTGAGAAATGAAAGCCCCCTTGAAGAGCAGAAGGCCTCATCCCTGTTTATGCAGCCATCCCAGAGACAGAGGAGAACATCTGTCCCTGTGCAGACGGAAACACAAGTGCACGGAAACTCAGCTGGGAACCGCAGGACGATCACCAGCACCCTGAGAGACTTAAGCAACAGAAACTTGGTGCTTTCTAGGCGGGCACGGCAAATACTTAAAGAGGCGAGCAAGGCGAAAGATGGTTTCTTAGCTGTTTCCAAATCTCTATATCCTGTGTAGTCTGGCAGCTGATAGTCAACGTGGCAGGTTTGCACTTGGTTTCTGCTTCTGTAGTCTCAGCGTCACTGAATGCGTGCAAGACAGTATGGAGCACTTGTAAGTGGGCAAGATTGAGTGGTGCTGAAAAAGAACATTGAGATTTATTTCCATAATCAATTTTCCCCCAGATACAGCTTTTTTTTTTTTTTTTTTTGTCTCAAACAAGTGGTTTTTGTCTTATTTTAAAAATTTTGATTTCCTTTTGGTGTACAAAAATGCAACCTGAGCATTCACCAATAATATAACCATATTCCATTGCTGGTTTCTTTATTTTTCTTGCTGTAATTAAGATTCATATTTTGTTACAAAAGCCTCAACCACCTCTGACACCAACCATGCTTTGTACCATAAAATTGTGTTGCTAGAAACAGTCCTTGTCCTAAAGAGCTTGTGCTGCAGCTGGAGGAGTAGAAGGAAGCAGGAATATCTCTCGTTTACCAGTGAAGCCCTGAGGAAGTGACTTGTCCAGGCTAGCCATGGAGTCTTGGCAGAGCGAGGAACTGGAGCTGCATCTCCTGATTCACAGGCCATTGCTTCAGAAATGAGATCATCCTCCTTTCCTGATTTAAATATACCTTAGCATGGGCTACTAGGCATTTAATGTTTGTGTGATCCAGTTATGAGACCTAAGGAGAACGGTACTAGGTACAAACAAGTTCTGAGCTAAATTTGTGTATAGAAAGGGCTGATTGGCATATATCTTTACAACTGTGCTGTGAGAACCACTCAGCTCTGGCCTTGCTTACCTGGCCTATGAACACATTGGCCTTTGTAGCTTATACCGCTCAGAGGAACCAAACTGCAGCACCAGGAGTGCTGTTTCGTCAGCAGAACCACCTATGTGCTTGGGCTCTGCCAGCACAGTCACGCTGGGAAGAATCATAGTCCCAACGCTAGACACAGCTCTATAGGCAACACTTCCAAACACAGACCTTATCGCAACAGCATCTTGGTGTGGGCAGAGATGACAATAAGCACAGCTATTTTGTTGCTGTGGATAGAGGAAATGCAGCTAGGAAAGCAGAGGAGATGATAAATACATTTTTCCCTGTTTGCTGAGCGCCTAGCAGATTTGAGGTTGTATTATTATAATAGTAGCCTTGATTCATCGGCTGTACTGAAATAAATATCTACTTGTATACTGGGCAGCTGCTTTTCCCCAGGCTGTGTCACAGAGTATGGATTCAATCATGTTTTCATCCTTTTGGCAGATAGAGAAGGAGAAAGGAGTGTGAAAGAGGGAAGGAGCAAGGCTCCTCGTTTCTGTTTCATTGTTTACTGTCCATGACTTTGTACAGCTTTTAACTTCACCGTTTGGCAAGAGAGCAGCTGGCACCACTCGCCTCCTCTGGAGTGCGTGTGCTGCCTGGAGAAGGACAGCCCAGGTTAGCTAGTGCGAGAAAAGGTGGGTTCTCCTCCCAGTGAGAATGTGGGCTTGGAGCTTCAGACAGTCAGGGTTGAAAACCTCTCAGGGCTGAACTACCCCTCTCCCGCTTGGATCTCTCATCCATTCGCCCTCCTGCTCCTTTTCATTTAAGTTTATTCTAAACTAACTTCTGTAACTTTGTTCCCCATTAAAATACCATGAACCATTTATTCATCTCCCTCCCCATCTTCTCCTTCTCCATGCAAGGAGACGCCAGTACTTCCCTCTCCTCTCTGCATTAACGCTGAACCTGTTTCCATAGAGCATGTGCTGTTGGCAGTGCTCCTTTTTGAGCAGTGTTGAAAACTGAGTCCTTACCATTTGTCATTGTTAGCTCTCCATAGCACTTTCTCCCTGTGTAACAGCTCTAACCTGGGTGTACTGACTGAATCCTAAATGGCTGACGGCCAAAATTTCTAGGTAATTTCAGTGGGACTCAATACTCTTCTTTTCTGGTCATAACTTGATAGTATAATTTGGCTGTGTACTCTTAAAGAGCTGCTGTGGCTGGTGGAGTCATTCTTATATCCATAACAGTTTGTAAAGCACTTAAGGGTACCTTTGGATGAAAAGCACTAAATAAATGTTCAGCGAGATGATGTTATTTATCCATGTAATCACCTGTCACTTCCACCCAATTTTTGTTCCTCCCTGTCCCATCCAATCGTCCATATTATACGCTCGTGCATATGGTCATGCACCCATCAATCCACCTTTATCCATATGCAGAGACGCTCAAGTGTTATGAGAGCTACACAGAAAGACAGATGCATGCATCTAATCCTTCCCTGCTCATCTGTCCTCATCCAGCTTCTACAGACACAGAGCAACATTTTTTAAGCACTTAAGTGACTTAGGATCCTAAGTTTCATTTCTGAGAGAGGCTTAAATGCCCCTGAAAGCCACGAGGTGTGTTCTCGAGATTACAGTTCTGCAAGTCCATAAGTGTCATATTTTCAAAGTGCTCTCTTTATCTAAAGATTCAGATAGGCACCTTGTAGATTATCAAAACTGTTTAAGATAGGCACATAAATCCAAATGATTTTAATGTAGCCTGCCTTGGAAATTTTAAGGCCCCTCTGGGCACTTATCTTTCAAAGGCATCTAAATCCTTTTGAAAAATTGGTACCAAGAGCCTCTAAGATCCTTTAAAAAACAGCTCTTAAGTTACTCGCCCATAGCCAAACATCAGAAGAGCGACTGCTACTTTAGGTAAATCTGTACTTTAACGATGCAGTTTACAAAAAAAAGGTTACTCTTTTATCTGCTTTAATTAATGAAATACAGCATTTCGTGATCCCATGATCACGTTCTCATGGCATGAGAACCTCTTGTCGGCTCAGGCAGCAGTAACGGACCCGGGCTCGAGGAGCAGCACTGGCTCTCCCTCTTCTCAGCAGGATCTGCCCCTGCAGCAGCGATGGGAAGAGCTCTCTGGAGGACAGGGTCAGGACTGGGGTGGCATTGGGTGCCTGGGCTCTATATGAGCCTCAACAGAAAGTTAGACACAACCTAATTTGTTATAATCATCAAGAGACTTGATCGCTAACAGGCAGAAGGACATTCACCTGTCACAATCCTTGGCTGGCAGCGTTTCTAGGTACGAGTACATCTGGCTGTGGCTGAGGAAAAGGTTTGTGGAGAGGGGCTGGGTGGCTCCTGTTCTGAGGATGGTCACTGGTGCTGGCTCTGCCATCCCACCACTTTATCCAGGGTTCTGCAGAAAAATCCCATAAAACAAACAAGATTTCCAGGAAAGAAAATGAAGCAGAAAATCCTGCCCCTCTTATAAATTATATCGAAGTAGGCTGAGCTGGCAAGAATGCCTTCAAGTGTGAAGTTCTTTCCATTTTATGGCTAGGAGTTCCCAGGAGACCTTCTTCTTCCTTCTGAGGCTTTTTCAGTCTTGAAGGTTTTTTTGTTGGGGGTGGAGGGCAGATACTGTGTGCATGATTTGGCTGGTAGGGGCAAGAATCTGTCAGCAGAAAAAGGGCCGTCAGCAAGAGAAAGTGAGCTGCAAATTGTCCATTTCTAAACTGCTTGTTCATCTGACACTTGCAAACGGCGAAGGCACCTGTTCAGCCATCAGTCACCAAGGGAAAATGAAGCTTTCCTCAAACCCGGATTCTGACATGGACAGAAATCCAAAAAGGGAAAAAAAGAGAGGAGGAAAGGACGTTCTTCTGAATTCACTCTACCAGGAAATGAGAATAGAAACTAAAGCTGAACCCCAAGGGAAGGGTTTGATTTCCCCCTCTCTCCAAACTGTAATATTCTAAGTGCTTTTTCAAACAGCAACACAAACAAACAAAAACCCCAACACCTTTCATGCAACATTTTTGCGGGAATCTGGAAGTGTTTCTGAAGGCAGAAGCTGCCACCTCTCCCCCTCAAACAGCGTCAGATTTTTGGGGTGTGACTGCCTCCTTGCTAAAAGAACACTCCGCATGTTAACAAGTGGTGTAGCTCTTTGAAGCTGCGAAACTAAAGAGTGGATTAACTGTGATACCAAGCGCAGAGTAGGCTTTCCCCTTTCCATGCAAGGTCAAATTCAGACTGGACCAGCCAGCGACCCAAATGTAGACTCTACTGAGCAGCTGATTATTTTTTGCCCTGTTCGGTGCAATGCGTTGGCCTCTGCGGGAGAATTTCAGGGTGGCAGCCAGCAGGGTAGCTTCTTACGTGCGAAGCTTTTCTGGCTGACCACCGAGCACACAGCCATGTGCCTGATCAAATAGCTTATTAATTTCATCATTTCAGACTTTTATGGTTTTTCCAGTTGCTGCTGCTTTTATAAACAAGCATTTCGGTGACCTTCCCCTCCGGACATCAGCGCATTCAGCTCTGCAAGAATCCCAAGCTCTGAAAGTTTATAAATAAGCCTTCTATCAAGTTCCACAACAGGTGTGACCTCCCCCCCTGTCCTAAAACTGAACAGTTTCAACAAGCAAATAAAGACTGCTCAGTCCTGTCTTAAAGGGGAAGCACTCCGGAAAGCCCTGGTGCCCTCAACAGAGAGCCTGGTCCATCTGCAAGAAGGGATCGGATGGCCATAGCCTGGGGACTCTTGTCCCTTTTAGGAGGCCCTTTAAGCAAGAGTGAGAAACACAGAGCGGAACAGCGCTCACCATGACCTGTATCAGCATGACCTTCCCAGGCTGTCCCACACGCTGACCCCGGAATTGGTTCTGGTTGGTTCTGAGCGCTCTGTCTGCCTGGCTGAGCCATCAGGCGGCTAGGAGACTTTTGTCATAATCGGAAGATGCTCAGCCAGAATCTCTTCACTTCCAGTAGGGTTCCTGCCAGTACGTTCCTGGGACGTAGGGTAGGGAACAAAGGGACAGGTCCTGTTGTGAGCTGCAAAGTGGACAGTTTCATACTTGACTGGATTTGCTTAAAATGAGTCCGTTCTCCTAATTTCTGGCACACTGCAGGCATTATGTCTACTCCTTTTCCACTTTCTTCAAAATGTAAGAGGGGAACCAGGGTCTTGAAGAGGGGAAACTGAAACCTGAGCTTGCTGTTGCTTTCTGTGGATAAACGCCTCAAACTGAGAATGAAACAAAGATGAGGCTTCTGTCTTTGAAAGAGAGTCCTACCGGCACTCTTTCCCTCCATGTAGCTGCAACATAATCTGAGCAGATATTGTGAAATAGGGTCAAGAGAGGAGCTCAGCTGTGATAAATGGTATTTCTCTCTCTGTGTTCTATGAAACTCCATGGTGTTGTCTGTTTATTACATGCCTAAGTTTGAAAGGAAGCCAAATGACTTGAAGTGCCTAAGTGGGCTTCCTGCTATAGATTATTATATCATATAAAATAGCAGTATGGTGTTGAGACAGCAGGACATGGGGGCACTTCAGTTCCAACACAATCTGTGAGAACTGCATCTCAGTATCACTGTAGAAGAGAATGGTTGTAGCCATCGAGACAGGAAAATACCTGTATAATTAGTAAAGCTAAGGAAGCCACACAGCAAACGAGATGGGAAGGTCCGTAATGTCCAATGCAGTGAGAGATATTGGTACAATGAGCGGATGGGGAATAGCTGGTAGAATCAATATGTGCTGGTGTGACAGTGCACTGTGTGACAGAGTAATTCCACAACCAAGAGATTTAATCTAGTCAACAGATAGGAGGAACCCAATGTGATCAATTGGAAAAAGTCCTGAACATTATCAGTGGGTGTGGAGACAATGATAATGATATAATCAATCGAATATCGGGTCTTACAGCTTTCAGGCCTCAACCTGTCCATTCTGGACACAGAAAGTTGCTTTAAGGAGTATTTTTTATTACATATATCACACACAGTTTGCAGAGGTGCGAGCACATGGCTGTGATGTAGACACAGTGCCAGGTTGAGCCACCATGGTGAATTGTGCTTGTCCGTGCTGTCAGGTACATACATGGGGGAGTGGAGCAAGCACAAGAGCTTAGATGTAGGGAATGGGTGATGGTGCTGCAGGTCTCATGCTGCAGTCCCTTTTCTGCAGCATTATGGAAGGATTTGGTTCTAAGAACTTCCTAAGTACCCTGCGGAGTACAATAAGAGCAGCCATTTGGCTCATGGTGAGCCTCGTCCCTTCTAATGCACTTGCAGTCCCCCAGGGCCACCTCTAATTACTGCTCAAAGACAATAGTTGCAATGATGCATCATGCCAAAACCATCCAGAATAAGCCTCACACAGTGGGATTTGTTGTCAGTCTTGCCTTTTTTTAAATTTTTCTTTTTTTTTTTTTTTTGCGCAGTGCTGGTAAGAAAACTTTTTAACGCCCATCCCTATTCAGGGATCTGCAGCATCTGCATCTAGCTGGCTTCTGTCAAATCCCCAGGAGAACCTAAAGAGAAGGTTACTTCCAAGCTCCATAAGCATCACTGAGTATTTTCTACTTTGTTGAAGAGAAAGCTCCTTGCCCAGGGAGTCTCTGCACACAGAGGCTTTGAGTGTGGGCAGATTGAGCTCTCTGCTAGAAATCAAAGTCCAGTCCTCCCCTTCAACTAAAGTCAGCCTCTGGACTGAAATTATCTCAAAGGGCATGGAATACTCTTTAACCAGAGGGGACAAGCTCTCTCCAGTGACACTGTCTTTGAGAAGGTGTCTAACCACACATATAAGGTGCCATTTGAAAGAAAACTAATATTTCTTTCTG
The DNA here is from genome assembly GCA_033459285.1 of Clamator glandarius. Taxonomy (NCBI): domain Eukaryota; kingdom Metazoa; phylum Chordata; class Aves; order Cuculiformes; family Cuculidae; genus Clamator; species Clamator glandarius. Next base: position 134,647 of record JAUNZM010000959.1, on the reverse strand, counting down.
CTGCTACAAGAGCTAACTGTAATCTTTGCTGTCTGAACCCTCCCTCTGACACTGTAAACCCTGGTTGTCACCCCCTAGTATAGTTTTACTTTCAAAAATTGGGTTTTTTTCTCAAGGATCTGGGTGTGGCCCCTTACAGAGAACAAAGACAATGTCAGTGCATGCATGTATATGGCTGTGGATGGATGCCTGCCTGTACACAGGTGTACACATATATACATGGGAATGCATAGCTATCCATTATCTGTGCATAAGTAGGAAGGTAAATGGATATATAAACTCAGCCTGCAGTAATTCAAGCAGTTTCAAACATAATACGTCCCTGGTGAGAGGCGTCTTGCTGGATAAGATGCTCTTCTATAAACTGATGAAGTTCTCTGAGCACAGGGAGGCCCAGCGCTGCCCCACAGGAGGTCCACGACACTTCAGGACTTTACCAGCAATGACCCATATGGGTCAGGAGGCTTTTCAGAGAACTAGTGAAAGCTCATAGCCGTTTGCCAGCACAGATGGTGACTCAAAAGCTGAGTCCAATGCAAGAAATCCCAAATGCAAGGAAATCTGGGTCCCCTCGTCCCAACTTAAGCCTTACACAGCTATACCTGAGGCTGAAGTCAGTTCATGGTCACTGATCCAGGCCAATCTGCTGCCTGCTGCAGCATAAGGCATTGACCAGTGTCGTGCAACAGCCTGAAGAAAACTGTGAAAACTAAGGGCGAGCAAGGAATTGCACACATCTGGGTTTCAGGTCCTGCCTGTAGCACTGTGGGGAGCTTCATGTTACATATTGAGAGATATGCAGGTATATGAATACAAAACCAGGCGATTGAGGATGTCTCTGCTCTGCTCAGTGCTCTTTGCCTGGTCCTCGCTGGTGTGAATGGTGCTCAGAAGAGTGCAATGGGAAGAAAATGCATCCACAGAACAGAAGCTTTAAACCAGCTCTGTAATACGGCCGGAAAGCTCCGAGTGTCCAGGAGGTAAGCCTAGATTCAGAGCCCAGCGCTGTGAAATCTCTGGTTACTAGCAAAAGCATTTGAAAATAAATATAGACTCAAATTAAAATGATACCATTTTTGAGAAAGTAGACAGTAGTTGAAATATAATGAGGCACTGTAGAAAAATGCCCTGCCACCAAGCGAGCACTTGCTGGGCGGATTAGCCAGCATTCCTTCTCCTCCATTGAGTGGTGTCACAAGCTAATAAATATTTCAGAATTGGCTGTATTCAATCCAGCCCTTGTCCCGGTTGACGTCTGTTCTCTCAGTTTTCAGAAGGAGACAGGTGCAGAAGGATGAAAAGGGATTTAATTACTAAACATCCCCTACTCCCAGAATCCAAACACATGCTGTACTGTACTTATACACCACACCTACTGTACCCACAAGCACATATAATGCTCATGCACACAGTCACACCTACTGCACTCTGTGGCACACACTTATCGATCCACATCGCTCACAGATTGTGTTTTGAAAGTAGAGGATTCGCAGTGCGTTGCACCAATGTGTCTTGGGCATTGGATGTGGAGGATACTGGAGTTAGAGCACATAATTCCTCCTCTGGAACCACACACCCTGTTACAGAAATGTAAGAAAGGCTGTAACGCTTGTTTGTACCCTCTTGGCGGTCTGTCTGTAAAAGAATAAGAACTGGCTGTAGGTGCCCACCAGCAAATATAAACATTTATCTGTTTTTCCTGCCTCCTCTGAGTCTGGGCGGCAGGACAGAGTCACTCACTGTCCCCACACTGCAGTCACCATATCCTCTACATTGCGTGCTTACATACATGGGACATATTTACTGTATTAATGGTTTCTGTTTACAAGCTTTGCTCTGGTACAAGAAGAGTACAAAGGCCCTAATCATAACCTTTAAATTTTCTGTCCTTACAAGGCTAGATTTTCAGACAATTTAGACCCACAACTGAGGGCATTTTCAGGAGCTTCCATTTAGGCACCACACAACAAGGAAGGGTAAAGGTGCTCGTCATCCATCTGGTGTCTGGGTCACTGCTATGGGCTGTTATCTCCTCTTCCAAAGACTTCCCTGCTGTTTGACAGGGAACGTCGAGGAGCACTTCCCGCAATAATCATAGTCTTAGTCTGGGAGTTGTGGGCAAATGTCGGTAAGAGAAGCTGCATTCAACCTCTTTAAACTTTCCTGGCATTTTGGGTTACCAACAGGGTGCTCCTTGGTTTCCTATTCCAGGCTGCGCTGGCCTGGCTGTTCCTGTGGGATGTTCTGCAGCAGTTGTGCTCCACCACGGGGACAGCTGCGTGGCAGAAAGGGCAGGGGGAGGCAGCCTGGCCAAGCTGGTGGAGCCTGGGTGGGAGCTTAGGAGATGACACCTCTTCTTCGGCTCCGTCCCTCACCCGTTGGAAGAAGTCAGGTCACTTTATGCCAGTTGCCTCAGCTTCATTATTTGTAAAATGTGACTACTTCTTCTGGAAAGTGATTTGAGATTTATTGAGCTAGCAAATACTTGTCTGGTCAATATACTAGAGAACTTTGAGATCTTTGAGGGACTCCTGAGTGGATCGGTGCAATACATTGCTATTACCAGCTACTTTTAGACAATGAAGAAAAAGAAAGGAATAGAGCTGAAGAAAGGGAAAGTTAGGTGCTCCTCCAGTCCCTCTCCCACTGGAACTGCACTGTTGACTCCAGTCTAAGCAGGATCAGGACCTGGAAGCTCCAATGATAGATGGTGACAAACACCAAGAAAATCAGAAGTGATGGATAGTGAAAGCAAATGGTTCTGTGTCTGGGCTAGAAAGGGTTTCCAGATAATGGATCACTGAGGTCAAATACAGAACACCATTGGCTTTAGAGCTGGGTAATTAGTGTATCAGAAAATTGGGGGAAATTATGTATGTTTTTAAGATGGGCTATTAAAGCGAGCCATGAATTATTGAGAAGGGAAACGGCTTGCTTTGTTTTATTTGAGTTAACCTTGGAGAGCGGAGAGAGAACATCAGGATGACTTTTTCTGGGATGCATGTTCTATATAAGAACACACGTGACTGCAGTGCTGTTAGGTCCCTCACTGCATCTCCCACGCTGTTTCTGTGGACCTATGTGCATTCACACATCCACACACAGCAGAGTCTGTAAACATTCTTGCTGTGTGTGCACAGTACATGTATGCACACGTATGCTTGTTGTCTTTTATGTACAAAACGCCGTACACACTCAGAATAAAAGCAGTCAGACCTGGTATGTACTGCACAAATAGTTGGAATTGTGTACTTAAATGTTGCACATAGAATAACATGTGATAAATATAGCATGTTCCCACCGTGCTTTCACTACTCGAAATACTTCTGCAGACTCATTTATAGACAGGCAAATATTTTATTAAAGTAATCTTAGGTTTCATACACATCTCTCCACTGCAATCGAAAATTAATATTATTTTTACACAAATATTTGTGCAAATTACAAACACTGGACAAAAGTTCTGGGCAAGTTCCTGTGTGACCCCCTGTTCAGATCTACGATAACTAGTGAATTCTTGGCTCGGTGTCTGCGTGTATTCTATCAATGGGCGATGTCCAACCAGTACAGAATTCCACCTCCTGTAGCAAGCTGTAGAGTGATTCCAAAGCTGGATTTGGTCTCATTCTCCATTTGACTGGAGAACTTTAGGAGAATTTCCATGGAACTCCATTTCCATTAAAGTCTACAGGGTTTTTCTGGAGGAGATGGACTGCTCAGTTAGAAACAGGAGTGCTAATTAAGTTGATTCCACTGTAACTCTCACGGTTGGTTGACTCTCCTGTCTGCGTCACCAGAGGAGTGCTAATTTGATTTCATGTATAAAGTGTGTTTGTTTCCCCAAACTGCTCTGTTGCTCTCTGATTCTTCACGTACTTACAGGCAGCTCAAGTTGTGGAGCTGGAAGGGCCCTTTCTGGCCTTGGTATGACTTGATGGGTTCGCACAGCATTGCTTATTGCTAAATGCCACCTCCAATTTTGCAGAATCAGAGCTTAAAACCGTTCTTTTCTCTACAAGACTACCCAGTAAAAGCACCCAAAGGAGCAGTTCATTTAAACAAGCAGATTCTCAGCATTTTGTAAGTTGAATCTGTAATCTAGGAAGATAAGTGGGATGCAGGAGTCCAAAGGGGAAGCTCTCGATGTTGGCACTGGGGCTTCCACTGGCTTAGTGCTGCTCGGGGGAGAGCTGGCGAGGGCCCAGACCCCACGTAGCCCCTCATCCTGTCTTTGGGCTTTGTGGGTGCTACTGTGAAGCTCTGCATCCTGGAGCACTGAGAAAAGCAGATCTGAGTCCACTCTTGTTCTTTGTACCCATCCGTCCCAATTGTGACTCGTATGCTACTCTGCAGCTGGGAATCTGGGTAAGATCTGTCACTGCTTTGTGCATGGATCAAACCCCAGTGGGGTCATTCCTCTGAATCCAGGGATCATGACAGGCTTATGGACTCCGAAACTATTTGTGTTTAAATCAGAGCTCTTCTAGCAAATATTTATGCTTTTTTTTTCTTTCTGTCTTTCTTCTTGGTTAACATTATTATCCACTCCAGAACAATAGATTGTGTGGTACCTTAAGCTACAGTTTTCCAGCAGGGGTAACATGGAAAGAGCAAACAACCCTGCTTTTCATTAATTTGCAAACCTACAGATTTTAAACTGCGTGGATTCTTTCTTAAATGGGAATCTTCTGTGGCACAGAAGTGTTCTGTCTGTGGAATGATCTGCTTGGTTTCCTTTTCACCTAAGAAGGGGCTGGATGGCTCTCCTGTTCCTGTGTGTGGTAGATTGATCTTTAGCAGGATGGATTTAGAAGCGATGAATTATGAAAACTTTAAGACTTTTGCAGAAATGTTGTTATGTAAAGGATGAAGCCCAGGAAGTAAGAATTAAATTGCAAGAAATAATGGACTTAAATTGCAGCAAGAAAGATTTAGACTAGCCCTTAGGAAAAAGTTTTTTATGATAAAGGAGGGTTAAACATTGGAATGGATTGTGTAGGTAGGTTGTAGAACCTCCATCAAAGGGAGATTTTAAGCACAGACTAGGCAACCAGGAATGATGGAGATGTCGTTGGCCCTGTATAGAAGCAAGTGGCCAGACTAAGTGACCTCTAGAGCTCCCTTCTAATCCCATATTTCCATGATATTAAGAGTCTAAGATTTAGCATTGCTTGGGTTATATCTGCTGCAGCAGTGTGGGCAGTGGGATGGATGGATGGATGGATGAATGGACAGACGGACAGACAGACAGATGGACGGATGTTGAGGGCAGATATATCCTTTCTCACATTAACACTCATCATAGTTATGGTCCACCTAAATTCCACTGCAGTGCTCAGAAAAATGTGCCCTTTAATTTCCTAATAAAACAGCTGGGTAAATTCTTCTACTTGCAACTAAAGGAAAAAAAAAAAAGAGAACACTTGAAATGAATTTTTAATACAGATTTGAGTGGGATTGCAGCAGGCACTTCTGATCTGATAATTGCACTGGATCAGCCAGAGTCGTCATCTTTTTTTCCCATCAGATTTTTTTTGTGAGAGTTTTATGCTGGTCTTTTCCTGGTGAAAATTCCCAGTCTGAGGGCTTTCAAGGTCTCTAAGTAGCTGGAGAGCGGGGACCCTGGCAGCAGTGTGGACAGGATGGGCAAGGTCACAGGCAGCCAGTAGCTGCCAATTCTCATCCCTCTGCACCCAGTCAATAGATTCAAGGTCAAGAGAAATTCTCCCTGTTTATTTAGTCAATGGCCTCTAGTGAAACTGCCAAAAAGAGCACACAGTAGCACCTACGGCACAGAGCACAGCCTGCTCGTAGGAATGAGCATCCGACCCTTTCTGCGAAACAGGGGTTCAAGTGGCTAAATCTAAAGTCTCAAGCTCTGCCAGGGGAGGTTTAGGCTGGACATCAGGAAAATTTTTTTCACAGAAAGGGTCGTTGAGCACTGGCAGAGGCTGCCAAGGGAGGGGGTTGAGTCACCTTCCCTGGAGGTGTTTAAGGGACGGGTGGACGAGGTGCTGAGGGACATGGTTTAGCGTTTGATAGGAATGGTTGGACTCAATGATCCAGTGGGTCTTTTCCAACCTGGTGATTCTATGGTTCCAAAGAACTAATGAAGAAAAGGCTGTATGTTTGTTGTTTTGGACACAGACACATTTTCCAGTGATCCTTTGAACGGTGCTTGCCTCTCACTGAGTCTTTTGGGCAGCGTTATCTGCGACTGTCTTTAGCCTGTTGAGGCTGATCCCTCTGTTCCCTGGGCAAACACAGGGATGCGTTTGCTGAGATGGCAGTTTGGAGTAGAGGCCAAACTGGCTGCTGTGATTCACCCTCAGCGGGCAGCCCATCTTCCTTGGCTTTGAAAGACAAAGGCTAAAGTTCACTGGGCAAAAGCCAGCCCCTTGGAATAATCCTCGAAAGGGTATTGGAATAGTACTTGGAATATACTCCCCTTCCTTTCTCTAAAACCATCCCAAACTCATTACACCATCTTCCCTAATCGACACTAGAACATGTTGGCTGGTGTTGCTGTCAGTACATCCTACTAGTGAGACAAAGCTGGGATCAGCCAAAGAATGCTTTTGTTGGCTTGGCATGGCTTAAATTGGTTTCTTGAGGGAAATCAGCTATCTTGGTAAAAGCACTTCGGTTCCTGTATCACTGCAGCAACACTACAGCTTTTCGCAGTGTAGAAACACAGTTAAAAAATCATGGCCCTAATTGACATTACCATAAATAATTTCTAGCATAGACCTGGCTCTGAGTGAATGGGGATGTACAGCACGAAAAGCCTCCGTGTCCTATCACCAGCTGCCCTGAGCCAAGTCTTGCCTCGAGATCCTCCCAGCTTTGCTTCTCTGCCCTCACCACACAAACCATGTGAGACTGGTACAATCCCCAACAGTTGCGAGTGCGGCCGTAAACACAGAAGGGAAATTTAGGCTGAAAACCCTGGCAAACCTCTGTTGACTTCCTCATGATTTTCTGAGTGCTAGTTTTTTTCCCTCAGCCTCCAGCCTTTCCAATAAGACAGTTGTGCTATGAGATGAAAGGGCAAAGATGTCTGTGCCTTGCTCCCTGGTTTCTTCCTTCTTTTTTTTCTTTCTTTCTTTCTTTTTTTTTTTTTTTTGTGCCATTCTGGAGAGCCATTGGCGGCTGCCTGAGATATCCTGAGAGATGCGGCAATTAATTTTCTTTTAATCAAGGTCGGATGAAGTAAATTGGTGCGGCTCTGCAGCCCCTCATTTTCTGTTTTTGCAGTGATGCAAAACAAATATGATCAAATTATGCTCCTTCTCACCTTATTGAATTAGGAAGCGTGACTGATCCGGGAGAGCTGAGATGTTATATACTGTACCAATCCTCACCATCCCCCCCTCCCTGACAAAGCCATCGGGAATCTTTTTGCAGGTCTTTTATTTCAAGTTCGGAGGGAAGTGTGGGAGTGGGTGTGGGTGGTGGGGAGAGAGTCCTATTTATTTCCCTTAGTCAGTGGGGTGAAGCTGTATATTTCACCTTACAGTGATGTGTGAGTAATCACAATAATCAGGTCCATCTGGGCTCAGGAATAAAATCTGACAAGAGGACAAAGAAGTTGAAGAGCAGGCCTGCAAGAAGAAGGGCCGTCAGTGCGTTCCAGCTGCAGCAGCTCTTGCCCGCTGGTTCACTGCGAGCGCGTCTATGAGTGGTGGGCTCCGAGGTGAAAAGCACTACGTGAGTGCTAAGCGTTATTTGCACTTTGTTAGCTCCTAAGGACTACTTTGTGCTAGTTTCATTGCAGAGGAAAGGAGGAGAAAGAGATCCACATCCACCCACAGTGCTGGCTCATGGAGATCTGCCTTATAGTTGGTTTGTTCACGTAATTTCGAATGGATGCAATTCTGACTGACAGCATCCGTTTGCTCTTTGTATATGGAGAACCATTACAAATGCTGTGATCAATACCACTATGGACATACAGATTGCACAATATATATAGTCCTGTAACCCATATATAGTCCTGTAACCCAGGCTCAGGCTGCTACGCTGCTGTTTCTTTTCAAGGGGCTCTCTGTGCGGGCAAGGGCTGCAGGGCAGGCTCCTGTGGTCAGGACTCGTAATACCCTTGAGGGAATAAAACATGGAGATGCAGCAGGAAACATGCATAATGAGCGGGTTAATGTGTACACTGTTCTTCTCTGGAAGAAACTCAAGGTGGTTGTGAGCTTGACCTAAAGGGATCCTTTCCAGCATGATAATCATAGAAATGGATGGAGAAATCTCCAGGGAGGGAGCAAAGTATGTAGTCCATCCTCTACCCTAAGGCAAAATCAAGTGGTGACTGAAATATGAACTTCCCTTGAACGTGTTAAAGGAGCTGGCCTGAGAGAGGGTGGATCAGCAACAACAGGAATTTAGGACTAGGTCTCACTGACCTGTGAACCAGCACTCTGCGTGCAGCATGGTGATCTCGGCACAGCTAATCTCGGTTGGTTCAATGATCTCATCAATCCCTTCTGCCTTCAGAATTTATGTTTCTTTTAGTTCTCAGTAGACAAGGTGGCTGGGATTTAGGAAAAAAAAAAGCAGAACAGACTGAGAAAGGCAGGCAGTCCTGGCTCTGACAGGGGTGCCATGGATAAAATTCCTGTTTTGGTGAGAACCTAATGACACTGAGGATTTCTGTAAGCAGAGCCAGCACTGCAGAGCAACTTCAGCATCCATTTCCACAACAGGAAAACGCGGGAGAGCTGAGCACCAATCTGCAGACGTGTAGGCACCTCGAGAGAAAATTGGGCAGTGTGTAAAATACCTCCCTGGGCACTCTGTATGATAACAGTGAATAGAGGTTTTTAGCTTTGGGGTCTTATTTCCTTTCTTTTTCAAGAGGGACAGAATTGGAGAGAATGTAATTAGACTGTAGGTTTTAATTTATAGACTTTGGGTGACCCTTTTTGCCCTGACCCGTTTCCCCATCAGGTCAATCTTGCTCAGATCCTACTGCTCATTCTGCTTAATCGGGGCAAAAAACCAGCCCCAGACCAGGTGGATAAGAAGAAAGAGAAGTTTATGACATCGTTGTCTGTTTGTTAGGCTTCCTATTTAAGCAGAAAACATGACCTCTTTGTCTGTCCATTGGAAACACTGTGTTTGCAGCCCACCAGTGTTGAATGGACTGGCAATCACACATACAGTGCAGGATCTTGTGGAGGCTCCTTTCCCTGCCACAAGCAGGGAGAACTTCACTCCATGTGGGTCTGGGTTGCTTTGGGTGAGTGCAGATCTCGGGGATGAGTACGGTGAATGTCATCTTCATCATAGAACTGCTCAACCTCACCTCTTAACAGGGAGAAAGGAAAAGAGGTAGGAAGCAACAATTCCTACAGGAAAAAAACCCAAAACCAACAAAGTCCTTATCCTGGCAGGCTTAAGGAGAGGGTGAAGATACACAGGAGAGAAAAAAGAAGACACAAAGATAACACTAGGGAACATTCTTCATTTTTAACCACTCTTCTCTCCTTGTTCATTAATCCTGCAATCTTTTCCTTTCTCTGAGACACTTCTCTGAGGTGTGCAGCTCATGACTGCAGTCAATGTTAATCAAAACTCTTCCCAGCAGGAGAAGGGGAAGACTCGAAGCTCTCTTTGGTCTCTATAAAAACCCTGTTCCTTCAAAGGCTGTGGATACAAAAGGGCTTTTGAAGCAAACTTTTGTGTACAAAATTACAGACCCTGACTGTAATTAATGACACTGCTGAGGGAAGGAGATACTTCTTGTTATATGGTCCAAGTTAGGATACATTCAGGAGGGCATAAATAGAAATGAGCCTGAAGAGGAGTCTCCTGTGCTGGTAGAGATTGGAGAGCTCATTGAGATATCGGACAAACAAGATTAGTTCCCTCCTGTCTCTAGCCCTCCTGCGTTGCTCTGTGCCTTTAAACCTAGAATATCTCCTTTAGGTCTTTCCTACATGTATCGTTTCACAATATCAGTCGCCACCATCCATGACCCAGGTGTCTGCTGACCTACTGCAGTTTCCTCCTGCAGTGCTCAGTGTAGCGCTCTACTCCCCTTACCACCATCCCTTCTGTGTTTTGTAGTCGCAGATCTTTTTCTTTCTCCATTACATTTTGCCCCCGTTCCCTCATTCTTCCATCTCCTCCGTGTACCAGACAGATCCAGTTTCTTCAGAGGAAAAACCCCACACAACCCACAAGGCATGAACTCACCAGCTCAGCAGATTTTACTTGGTACTGTTTTGGCATCCAATCCTACCCGTATTTCTGTGAATCATTGTGCCATTTGTGATCAGAGCTTCAAATGAAACTCACCAGGAATTTTTATTACTCCAAGAACAGTGAAGTTATAGTCGGAACTACCAATCACTGGTGCTGGCAGGACGGGGCTCCCAGGGGAGCGCAGGGCAGCACAGCTTTAATTGCCCTTTTTTTTTTTATCCCTTTCCTTGACAATAGGAAAGGAACCCCAACCCCCTTGCAACTCTCCCACCTTATATTTTCTTCCAAAATCCCAGATACTATAATTTCCATTTCCTTTGAAAAGCATTCTTTAGTTTTGGAATAATGCTGCCTTTGTGGCTGAAAATAGTCACTGAATTGCTTGCTGAGAGCTTGATTGTTACAAATCATTAATAACATCCTCCACTTGGATTAGCTTGTAAGAACACCTCACTGTTGTTATCCCTAGATCTTACAGCTTGGTGTGAAGCGGGTCAGGATCATTATTTTCATTTCACAATGATGATTATTTTCACAGAGGCACTAAGAGGTGGGATGCTGTGCCTCAGGGCAGAGCCAAGCACAGAGCCCGGGTTTCTAGAGCCTCATTTCTTGGGACTACACCCCTCATCACAAAAGGCAAAGCACGTTGCCAGCCCTTCTAGACCCAAATTTTACCAGGAGTTAGAGACTGACATAGGAGAGGGCATCTGTGAAAGCTTGGTACAAGGAACAACAGAGAAACGCTGGCTTAGGCAAGCCCACACTGGTACAGATGCCACAAGGAGCTCTGGTTTTGTGGAAAGCTTGTGGCTGCTGCAGGCTGAGGCTCAGCCTCTTCCAGATGAGAAATGCAATAAGGAGGGATGTAATCCTTGGAAGCAAAGATCTATTCTGTGCCAGATGTAAGCCTTGACGAAAAGCGCGCAGCTCATCTCATTTCTGCTCGAGTCGCAGCAGTGGCTCTCAGGGTTGTGATGGAGCTCTGCTACTCACCATGGGGAAGGTGAGATGATTGTTGGTAGGAGACTTTCCCAATCAGAAAATGAGAGAGTTAAGAAAACGTCTTAGTGCTTGAGGCAGACCCTTTCTGGTGAACACCAGGGCTTAATTTGACCCACCTTGTTTTGTTCCCAGCGTTTATGTGACTGGGATAGGTAGGTTGCAAGGAAGAGGAGAACTGGAAAGGACTACATTGCCCCTCCGTGTTTTTAGTAGTGATTCCAGCTCAGTTTGGTGGTGATGGCAGGGGAACCTCGATCTGTCTGAGCGCTGTGTCAAGAGCTTTCTTCAGGAAAAACAAGACCATGTGGAGATTTGGGATAAATTGTTCTTGGAAGGGGCTGAGGGGGGAGAGTCATAGGAAAGGGTGCTCCTTTTGGGGTGACTTTCATCACAGCAGAGAGGTCCCCACTGTTCCCACAGCCCTCTGCCTGGTGAGTTCCACAGTCAGCATCTCTGGGTTAGGAGATGGAGAGAGTGGTTTGATGCTACTGCCATGCTGTAGGTCCAGCTTCCCCTCCCGAGAGGAATGCCCTTCACTCCTCACACAGGATTTTCTCTCGTCCCATTGAGAGTGGGCTCTCTGCCACTTTATACTTTGGAGGATCATTAGCAGAAATCATTAGCTATGATACAACCTCCCCCATAAATCTCGCCTGCACCTGGATCATTTGTCCATGCCTAATTTCCATCTCCCTAATTTTATGATTTGTCCCTCATTTGATGAGAGTTCCTTCCATTAATTGTGTAGTAAGTGCTTCCAGATAAAGGGCTGAGGAGTTGACCCCATCTTGGAAAGACATGGTTTGGGCTTTTTTCCTGAAGGAGAGAGTCCCTCTGAAATATTCTTGCTTCCCTTTCAGAGGGCATCACTCCAAATCTTAAAGGCACCACAGCAGCTTCCCATAGGGAAAATGCCTCTTTCAGATAAATCCTGTTCGCTGGAGGCACTGCAAAGCAGATGAAAGCAGCAAAGCTCAAGTCCAAGGTGTCCTCTGCTAGAGTTCGAGAAGTCTTGTAGGCATTATCTGTACAATTCAATTCAGACCAAGGAATAAACCTCTGCTTTCTCCACACGGACCCCTCCTAATTATCATCCTTTGCTGCTGAAGAGCAATTCCGTATCCTCACACAAAAATCTCCTCTGCTGAACTATTCCATGTTATATTAGACTGCAAAAGAGATCCTTAGCCTGCACGATGATGAGCAGGGAGGGAACTGTCTGAGTTGGGAGAAGAAGGGACTTTGCATCAGGCCATCAGCTCTTTTTCCAGCTTTTCTGCAGACCTTTTGGGTGGTCCAGAATAAGGCAGCTCTTTCTCAGTGCCTCCATTGCCATCTAAATAAGATGGTGATACTAGCAGTGGGGTGCCATGAGAGTTTAATTAATTAATTTGCAAACACTGTGAGATCCTCTGATGAAATTCACTGCATCAGCACAAAGTCATATTTAATCTGTATTACATGCAGACATACCAATAGAAGGAGCATCCCAAATGCACAAGAAAACTGCACCAAAAAGAGCTGTGCCCAAACTTTCCGAGCACCTCGATGAATAGTTCATGTCTCCTGGCAAACAGGAAAAATTTTCCAAATCAAAGCATTTGTCCTTGAACTTCTCACTACGTGCGAGTGTGAGGCAGCTGAAACAGCTCACGCTGGGACAAAACACAACCCACTGGAACACTCTCAGAGCTGAATTTGACACAGTGGATCTGCTCTACTCTTGCTACCCATGTTTTTCTGTCTCTCAGCCTGATCTCCCGTATCTTTTTTCCTACCTGTCCCGTGTTTGACATTGAGGTTAGAAAACTCACCGAGATAACGCTTGATCTGAAACTCAGTCAGAGAGAACAAAAGCTTCCCCAGAACCAGTGAGGCTGTAAATAGTGCAGGAGGCAAGGCTGTGGGATTCTCAGCTCCTCTCTCGCTGCTCTTTCCTTTAACTGTTGATTTAGTCTTGGGGTCTGTCAGTGACGCTCTTGCCCTGGCTCTTTTCTCCTGAGCGCTGGTCCATGGCAGGGCTAGTAGAGATTCAAGAGAAGGGCATAGGAGAGGAGGGAGGCGCAGTGCTAGAAGCAGCTTGCACGTTTTACAGGTAACATTATCTTTTATTGGCATCCTAAAAAGAATGTCAGGCGCTAGAGTGGCACGGGGTTTTATTTTTTTTTTTTTAATTTCTGCTTCACTGCCATTCCACTGCAAGATTTTTATCACATCTGTGATGCCAGCGGAGGCAGGCAGAGCTCAAAGACACAACTGGCCATTCACAAGATTTCAGGACACCTTTTGTCACATCCTCTGGAGCAAACCGTGAAGGTCTCAACATCATTTCTGTTCTAAAGCCTGGAAATACTCTAAGGCTGAGCAAGGCACAGGCCTTTCCAGCTGACTCTCCAGCCAAAAGAGTCTCTCTGCACATCAGGCAGATGTACTGAGAGGGATCTCCCCATTCTTTTATACATGGAAACAATCTTCGCAGCTTTTAACTGTTATAGCTCCCTGATTTCCCTTATTTGGGTTGTAACATTAAGCAAGACAGGTATTTCTAGCAATCATCCAGGCCACAGAGTGTTCTTGCTCTCTCTGAAGGTCAGGAAAGAGATTTCTATTGATGTCTGGGCCAGTAGAACATTTTTGCTGGCCAGGCACTGCTTTCTGACCTAAAGAGCCTTTCAGAGTCTAGGCAACTCTTCTCATTGACATATTTCATGTGACAGTTGACATTGCTTCTCATTTTCACAGCAGCTCAGTTCTCTCTGGTCAAAGTTTACGGTAAGATAAGACCTTTTAGACCAGCAGCAGAAACTCAGTATCAACAATCTGGCCTTGTAGTCTGTATTCCCTTTCCTTCCAACCTCCTGGTTTTCCTTGGAATTAAAATACAACAGGTATGACTGCTCCCTTTGCCAAACTCACTGAAGAGCAGGTAAATCTGTTCTGTAAGGACGGTTTTACCGTTGCCACAGAAAGCAGGAGGGAGAAAAGTCTTTACTAAGTTTTGTATGGCTCAGTTGGCTTCAGTCATGAACTGGATAATACCCCGCACTGTGGCTGCCAGGAAGGGCACTGGTGCTGGAGGCTGTCAGCTCAGCAATCTGGGACAGTGAGGGCAGTGTAAAACCTGGGCTCTGGAGCTCCCGTGGATTTGAAGAGTGCTGTGTGGCACAGCAGGACCGCTTGGGAGGCTGTCGCTCCGGAGGCTGCCACCCCAGCCCCAAGGCAGCCTGTGCCCTGGGTGCTCCAAAGTAGATTTTTGCTTGTGACTCCTCGGGAGCAGCTGTGGGGAGCCAGCAGCTGAAGTTTTGGGTGTGTACGGAGGCAGGTGGAACTGGGCTGTGGGTTTTCGTCCTGAGCTTCGCAGTTGCTGTCTGACCCTGCAAAGGTCTTTCCTTTCTCCTGGCATAAGACAACAGAAACAAGCAGTTGAGCACCTGATCCTGCCCTGTGTTCTCTCTGCCATGCAATCTTCTCCTTTTGCATTGAGCCGTGCAATAAAAGCTGATGTGCCCCCTATGGCAAGTGCAATGGTGGGAGAAAGAAGCTTTGCCGTGGCCAATGCCTTTCAAATTCAAGTAGCCAGATAGCTCTCACACTCAGGAGTGCCTTTTATCTTTTACAGTCTGCAGATAAACCTTGGAAATGTACCTGAGATGGTGAAAGCTGGCATCGTCCTGCCAAGGCTCGCTCCCACCTGAGAGATGACCTCTCAGAACGTCAGCACCAAAGTTTCTCCTCTTTGTTGCAGTTCCAAGAACTGTGGCCATACACTAAACTTCTTTCCTAGATGTCTTTTGCCCTAATGAGGCAATGTTTACTAGCTGATATGAAGCTTTTACTAAATGCCACCAAAATTCACTAAGCACTGAATTTTGGGCCTTGTGGCAACGGGTAAAATATAGAGTAATTGTATTGATTCAATTGCATGTCCCAGAGGATGATGCACATCAGAGTTCAACCACAGAAAAGAAAAGTTCAGCCTGGGTGTTATCCAGTCTTTTGCCAGCAAGCTGAGTGAGTTCCAAGCGAGATACGCAGCGACGTACCTGGTTTTGCGATAGAAGCAAATGCAAAGTCAGCTATAGCCCTGCCTTCTGCCAAACTCACCTGGACAGGATGAAATCATTGTTCTATCTAACAAGGAGGGACACTGTATATGATCTGATGATTACAGCAGGATCTAGGAAACAGGATTTCTGAGTTCCTCACCCTGCTGTGGCACTGCTTTACTGCATGGTCTGAAGGAAAACATTTCTATTTTCTTTCTCTCAGTTAACATAATTGTGAAATAATGCTGAGCTTTATATAAGATTTTATGTTCAAAACATGCACCACATCCATGTGCCACAGTACAACTACTTTGTCTGTGATAACAGGCCAGGGTAGGAAACTTACCCTGTCTGTCTCTGTGTTGTGAAGTGTGCTGGGAGGATTTGGTTTTCTGAACACCTCAATTCGAAATCCCCACTGCCAAACACACTGGAGAATGATGCCTCTGAGTGTGTGCATAGAGCTCAGAGAAGGAAGCAGAGGAGCAGACAGCTTTGTTGTTTGCATTGCCAAGGACTTAAACAGGTCCTAGCTGAGCAGTGTGTTCAGCTATGCTGAAAATCTTAGAGAAGAAGATTTGTCTCAATTGATTCCAGCAAAAAGAGGATATGATGGGTAACCATACCCTCCAGCATTGAGAATTTGATTGAGTTGTCCTGAATCTCCTCCTTGGTTTTGGTACTTTGTGTGATCACAAGCTGGATGTGTGGTGCAAATGAAAAAGAATTGTAGGGGTACCCTCAGCACAGGCAAAATGCATAAAAGTGGCCAGTCACAAAATCAGGAGCGAGTGAGAGTCTGGCCGCATGGATCTGCCCCAGCAATGATCCCGGGCTTGGTTGCAGTAAGAACGTCCTTCAAAGTTCTGCTCTGGATGTGAATCTCTGCACAGTGAACAAATCTCCTCAGATAGGCGTGCCCCTCTCCCTCAGAATATTGTTAGGACCTGTGGCTGATCCAGACTGCCTAGAACGCTGGATTCAAAGGGACAGGAAACTGCATAAGTAAGGGCTTTTATTTTTTCAGGTAGCCTGATTTTTAACTATGTAAATTCATGGGTTTATATTGTGATGATCCAAACACTCTGGGTATGGAACAAACACTGGAATTCTTTTCTAAAATTAATTCCAACATAGCCAGTACTGAGAAGTCTGATCTTTCTCCTGCAGTTATCACCCTGCATTTGTGTGTTGTGTGCGCACACGAGAGTGCTGCAAGTGCAGGAAAACGTGTGGGAACGTGTGAATGTGGGCAAGTGTCTGTGCAGGAGAACGTGTGCGAGAGGCTTTGTGTGTGTGAGAGAGGGAGGGCATGTGCATGTCTACAGACTTGTGCTTCTGTGGGTGTATATACGTGCGGGAACATGTGCATGTATGTAATTTTGTGCTTGTGTAGGAGAGAGGAAGGGAAAGCGTGGTAAAGTTATTTGAACCTGTTTGAAGGTCGGGTCTCCCCAAGGTTATCTGCTTTTTTTCCCTTGAATCTGTAAAGTAATGGTATTCACACTCACTACTTGAGAAGTGTTTCTTTTTATAGCTCTTCCAGATGACAAATAATGCCTGTTTTTGAAGTCCTTTTTAAGTCATTGTTCCCTGGACGCAGATACCATGTTTGGGTGCAGGAGGGGAACAGAGCACAGAGCTATTTCCCCTTTCTGTCTGCAGGGAGCTTTACTGGGACTAGTGAAATTCCAGCCAGGATCATCCAAGGGGCTGCAGGCTCACGGCATGTGAGCTAATAGGACACCCTCTACTTCGTGTCCCGTGACTCTGAGAGAAGCAGACACCCACCACCGTCCACTCCAGTCTGTTGGGGTCTGGTCCAGGGAGGCTGTAAAATCCAGTTGAAATCAGCAGTAGATTGCCTGGAGTCAGGCTCCCGAGCTGGCCCACGAAGAATAAGCTGAATTTGGAGTTGGTGAGCGGACAGGTGTCTGGATCAGAGCCACCCCTTGTTGGGGGCTGGGGTTGGTTAAATTTTGCCCATCTTCAAATATTCTGGGTGGTGTTGCCCCCTGTGGGTGGTGGGGATGCGTGGGCAGCACCCATCGTGCTCTGTACATCCCAGAAAAGCACAATCTGCTTCCCAGCCGGCTTCCCAGCAGCCTAGTCCTCGCCGCAGGCGCTCGGCGAGAGAGTTCGCTCACCACGGTGGCAACCTTTGCTTTTTTAAAACCAGCCCCTTCTTCCTTGCCTTCCCTTAATCCTGTGTGGTGGCTAAGGTCTCTCTGGCTGGTAGCAGCCACAGCTGTTCTGCGCCCAGGAATTGTTGGGTGCTCTATAAGCACAGGAGTGTAGCTGGGAACAGAGTTTTGTGCTTCTTTGCTCAGGGATGGACAACTCATGCACACCACAGAGCGCCCCGGTTCCTTGCTCTTGCAGAGGGGATTTTGTGTGCTCGTCACCCACGGACAGTGAGTTTATCCCCATCTCTGGAATCTGACCACTCATTTACTCTGCTCCCTGCGGACCGGATAACTGAGCTTTTTCTCCTTAGGTGTGCTGGAAGCTCAGTTGTCCCAGTGGTTATATTTTGTGGAATACAGACTGAATGGGTCTCCTGGGGTTTGGGCTGGAGGGAATTGCAGATACTCAGGAAGGTGCTCGGTTTCGTATTGGAAAAACTCAGGTGAAATGGCTTGTGGGAAAATGAATGAGTGCAGTGGTAAAACAGGGAACAGAAAAGGGGCAGAGAGATTGAAGAAGTAATCCAGAAAAGGAGAAAGCTTGGTTGAATGGATAAACGGTCTGTGAGCAGGAAACGATATCTGACTTAATGTATTAGTCAGACAGAAAAATTAGATGGTGTAAATTGATCCTTCCTGCAAGGGGTGCTGAACTTTTTTGGTGACTTTAGAAGGCCATGTTTACAGTAACTTCAGCTCGTGACCAGGCTATAAAGACAGGCTCTTTGGGGCAGGAGGAAGGAGCGTTTCACTAACACATACACCTGCCTCCATGGGCAACCTGGCCTCACTGTTACTGGGCTTTTTTTTTTCTTTTATTACAAGATTGTACTTTGCTTTTTAACATAGAAATACAAAATATGCATGTATATGGCTTATCGAAGATGATAACATTCACAGGTAAGAGAACATAAGTCCACTTTATAGCAATAAATTATCTTCCCCACCCTTTTGGACTGATTAGCAGCTGCGTCTCACCTAAGCTTTCCAGAGTTTTCCTTCTAATTTTTCACCGGAATTGTTTTCTCCATTTTAGCTGCACTCGTAGAGGGTGTTTTTATTGAAAGTGCCTACAGGGATTTCCAGTCGTTGTTCCCACCGAGGCCCTGAAATTACACAGCCAGTTTTGAGATGCTCACCCTAAGTGTTGATTATCAGAGTTTAATTTTAATAACAAGAGGCAAAGGCAACTTTGGCTTGCGAGAGGTTTCCATTCACCTGTAGGAAGTTACCCCAGTTTGCTCTGGTTTGCTTTCAGTCGTGGGGAGGCTGAGGTTCCCAATTCAGAGCTCGTTCACTGAAACAAGGATGTTAAACCTGGCTCTATGAACCCGTGCAAGTCTGCTGGGGGCAGTTCCGTGTGCCCCATTGTATAACCCGCTTTATCATTATAAGCCATTGAAACCGATAAACTGTTTCCATGGAAATCCATGGAAAGGCAGTGTGTCTCCAATAGCACGGAGCCAAATTTATTGGTATTAGAGTATGATTCAAGTCAAACCTCAGCTTAATAGGTTACCAGTAAAGTTGCTACAGTAACTATCTGTGCAGTTCCCAGTAAAATTGAACCATGGTTGAACCATGTTGGCATTTATGTTGGTTCCAACAAACATATTTTACTTTACCATTGCAACCAGTCAGGAGTACGGTTGGGTGCTGCATCCCAGCTGGGGAGAGGGGCACTAATTCAGCTGCTTGAGGTCATTTGTATGTACCCGTAGTGTACAGGCAATCCTCCAATTTTTCCTACACATTTTCCTGACATAATTAGAGGATCTTCAGCCTCCAAGTACATGAACTGACTGGCGACACCCAAATTACTCTGGAATGGTCCCAGAGAGAAACAGCTTAATAACAGAACATAGGTAAGCAAATCCAAAGCTGATAGTTTTCCCCTGAATCCAGGGAAGGGAATGGAATAGCTGTGTTTGTGAATCATGATCCAGGACTTAGGAATGTGAGATACACACCCGAAAGCAGCTGGTTCGATAGTTGTTCAAAACTCTTTGATACCACTTGGGGCCTTTCCAGTGCTTCTGGTTAAGCAAGTGCTCAGCTGCTCCTCTGGTCTGTGGCTGCCACATGTATCGGAGTCAAGAGACTTAGAAAGATGTCAGGCACTTCCCACCTTAAATATTCTGTCTGACTGTTGCTGTATAAGTGGCCTGGCCATTTCACATCCAAGGGTTGTATCCCGATTCCTTTGATCGGGCTTCCCACAAAGTCAACTTCAGCATCTTCTCTGATAGCTGAGTTAGAGCAAGGACTCTGGGACTGGGCCCAAGACCATTTGTGAGGTGTTTGTCGTAACTGCTGGAGCACATGGAAGGAGCACGACTGGAGCTGAGGTTACCTGGGACCCTGCTGTCACCCTCTGCCTGGACAGAACGCATCCCAAGGAGATCGTACTGGTCCTTGGGTATTCTGAGCGTCCCTTCTTCTGCTTGTGAGCAATCTCTGGCAAACGCTCACGAGCAGCAGTGCAGTGACCTTTGTATTCCATAGGTGTCTCAGGTACAGCATGTTTGTGCTGTTGGAACGGGAAGGAGAGCTACCTGGAACCAGCCCAATGCAGAGACGAGGAAAGCCTGCACAGATCCTAGTATCCAACAAGCTGAGAGTGCACTGAGATGTTTGCTCTCCATGTGGCATTCCCAGGTGGAGCCAGGACTGGTTGCAAGGACCTGGCTGGGTTTTCTCCCCAAGGGTGACCTGTAGCTCCAAATACCAAATAGAGGCTGGGATCCTGTTCTCCCTGCTAGCTCATCTCCTGCTGTTTTGCAAACGTTTCTTTCACAAGAAAATCAAACCTTTAACGGTGATAGAGTTGGATTCCTCTGACAGATCTGGGTGGCAGAAATGTGTGGCAAAGTCAGAAGTCTGGGTCTGGGAACTCAGAGTGAGAGAGTGGGACACGAGCTTCTATGAAGGATCATTTTCTGAAGGTGAGGAGGCTCTGCTGCTATTGGTATCATACTAGAGGACAAATGTTCCTTCCCTTTGATCTGTAGCCTGTTTCACCCTGTAGGATTTTCACAAGAGGATTTATCAGCCTGTACATTTGTTAAGTTGAAACTGGAAAGGGAAAATAGTCCCTTCAGTCTTTGCTAGTGGAAATTGCTCTGTATGGAAACCCAGAACACAATGAGAAATAAATAAATTGAAACCCAGAGCTGAGAAATAAACAATCCCTGTGGGAATAGTGTGATCACAAGAAAATAAGAACAATAAATTGCCCTTCTCTGAGGTTTCAGGGCTCTTAAAAAACATCAAATAAGTCTCATAGCTCCTTCTCAATGTGGCAGTGATCTTTCTTCCCATTTTAGAGATGAGGAGGCTGAGGTATGGTGTGGCAAAACAGCACAAGCACCAGTTGCAGTGTTTGGTACAGCCCAGTGCCTTTCAGAGATATCTGAGCTACCTTGATATCAGAAGAGTATGGCTCTATTAGCACAGTGATCCATCTGGGATAATTTTTCACTGCTTGCTGTACTTATTCAGCAGTAGCCTTGGTATCTTTAACCAGCACTGCACTGCACGGTGTCGTCATACCCTGTAATCTGATTCACATATTCCTAGGACTAATGTGATTCGCTCTCTGACCTCTTCCCTATCACGGGCTGAAGAATTGCCCTGGCCTCTGTTCTTTACACTGGTAGGCACGTAGCAGAAAGCAGTCCTGCCCTGGTTTTAGCAAACCAGTCCAGGTGGGACTGGGTGGTATTGCCCATCTCTTCATTTTTAGGTTCTAGGCTCATTTTCCCAAAGAAAACATTCCATATTCACTCTCCAGTCTACCTTCTGACTGATGCTTTTTGGCCTACCTAAACCCAAGCAGGGTCTGTTCTTCACAAGAGTTAAGCAGATGAGGGAAACCTTCTGAAGAGGAGAGAACCAACTGGCCACCAGCTGGAACCAGGGTTCCTTGGGACTGGCCTGTGGAGGTCAGTGTAGCTGCAGGGAAAGGGGTTGGGTCCTGCATGAACCAGGCAGCAAGGAAAGCAAAACTTAAAGGTAAGGTTTCCACAGCGATTCCAGCCTGGCCAGACCTGTAGGCTGATTCTTTGTGTGCGTGGAGGTCACCATCCTCAACCAGGCTACAAATCGAGCCTTCCTCTTTCTGAAGTGCAGGCTTTTACTGTCGAGGCAAGCATCTCCCGTGGTTGCAGAAGGCGGCTTTAAGCTTCTTGGAGGGCAGTGGTTTATAAGCAAAATAGCCATAAATACATCAGCCAATGGATTAGTAACCGGTGTGTGTGGGTGTTGTGCGTGTGCATACATAGACATATAGACGTGCACGTACACGCATTTCTTTCTCTGCCAAGCTTATGCTAAGTGGTATCATCAAAATAAACTGCCAGAAGAGTTAGGATCTTTGGGTGAAAGTGTATGTGTTTGAAAACATAGCAATAACAATATTTCCTTTGAACAGACCACTGTGTAAAGATCTAATTCCATTGCCGAGGCTCACTGAAGGGTGGCTTGAATCAATCTGCCTGCCTAATCTGGTGAAACATGTCTACAAAACCAGAATTTGTTGGTGGACTGGTGGTAATTACATTGCAACTGGAGGTTGCTTGCAGACTCAAGGCTAAATGAAAAAATATGAAGCATATTAATTATCATTACCTGCTGCAAAGCCCCTTTCACCATGAGTTGGTTTCACACCACTCTGGGTAGGGGGGAAGAGGTCAACTTGGAGACACGGAGGGATAAATTGTGTTGACTAAGAATGACTCGGGAGCGGTGGCTTCCATTTTTGAACACAGATCACAGAGAAATGCGGTTCTCATAGAAAAACTTCACACATTTCAAAGGGAGAAGAAGACCCTGTGTGTGCTAGGGAAGAGTAGCATGCAAAGATGTAATGCAGAGATACAGTATTTAAAAAGTGAAGAGCAGTGAACATCTATGGGCTTGATCCAAATGCTTACTGCAGCTGATTAGACTCCTTCCCCAGACTTCAATGGGATCAGGCCCTTGATATTTTATAAACACAGATATATATTTAAAATTATTTAAGAAAGTTAAGATGATCGAGAGATTGGCAACTTCCAGCAGTGGTGGTTAGATAGTGCAACACCATCCTCCTAGGAGATGCTACATCAAGATGATCAGGGAATTATGTGCATAAAATAAATCCTCGGGCTTCAAGATAAGAACATATTGCAGTTTCTTGCCATATGGTTTAGACTAAAATTTCTTGCTAGCCCAGCTCAGATTCTCTTCCTTCTCCGTCCTGATACACTCCAGCTGAGCTCAGCTATTCCTGAGCTGGTTCTAAGCATATTAAGAACAACGCGTGTCAGTGCCCACTGTAGTCGATTTTCAGTAATCCGAGCTACGCGGGCAACCCCTTGTGCTGCTGTTGCACCCAGCTGGCTCCATGGGGTCTTGGCCAGCACCTTGGGGCTGCTCATGTGCAGGGAAGAGCAGAAGAGGGTCCTCAGGCTGCTCTGGGGGGACTTCTGCTACAGCTCAGCCTCACCCCAACTGTGCTGCCACCAGAGTCACAGCTTTGCTGCGTGAGAGATCGAGTGTTGACTTCAACAGGGAGCAGAGCACTGGAAAAATCTCACAGGAAAGAGCTGAAGAGCAGCAGTTTAGGCCAAAATGAAGAGGAATCTCCTCATTTGGTTGGAATAGATGGGTTTGATCCGTTTTTGCAGTGGCCACAGCAATGCGTCTCTATTTTGCATGAGTGAGGGAGAATAAGGCAAGGGTGGAGGTGCAGGAAGAGAAAGAGAAAGCAGTTAATTTGACTGAATAAAGATAAAAGAATGCAAGCGCCACCGAGTTTGCTGTTTATCTGGACATTGTGTAATGTTGCGGAATCAGATGCGGCGCTCTGGCTTTTGCACAGAAGCGCACAGGGAGAAACCCAGCCTTACTGCTGGCAATAAAGAGAATGTTTTAGAGGAGACTTCCTCATCTCCTCTCCACAAGGCAGCCACTTTGAAAGCAAATTCACAGCACTCTGAGGTTCCTAAACCAAGAAGAATTTTCCTTTGATCTGAGGAGAGAATTTCTGGTGACCGGGAGAGGCAAGAACCCAGCCAGCCCAAAAAGGCATTGCCAATTCTTCCAAAGTTAATCTAATCCTTTTTAGGCTGGGACGGAGGAATCTAGGTGTTTAATTCAGAAACAAAGGAGGGAAAGGAAAACTGCAGAGGTTGTAAGGAAGCTCAGGGATTGCAGAAGGTCTGTGAGGTCCCGCCAGGTCTGGATTGATTAGTATTCAGTATTTATAATATCTCCATAATGGTAAAACAAAAGAAAACAAGCCCAGAGAATGCATTTTTAATCATCAATCATTGCTCTTTGTTTGTCATGAATGAGAGGCGAGGGGAAATAGTCTCCCATAATCACCTCCCTTCGCATCTCCTGCCACACAGGCCTCGCTAAAAGGGAAATAAATAAACAAGCAGCAGATCTCAAAATAAATCCCAGAGACATGGGTGCTACGTGGGTTATCACACCCGCACACAGGGGTCTTGCTGGAGATACAAAGTGGGGGAAGGACACTGAAAGAGCAGGTGACAAAGACAAAGCAGAGATAGGGCATTAAATTGGAGAAAAAAAGGACTGGAATTACAGAGGGGCAGCAGGTGAAGGAAGAAGGAGCTTTTTGGGAATGGTGAAATAATCAGTGACCAAAAGCCTGATGAACAGGGACTTGTCTTGGGACATGGGACATTGGGTGGAAAGCTTGCAAAGCCAGCAAATCCCAAAGAATTTCAACCTTTTCACTATCTGAGGATCACATAATTTTAGGATTTCCACTTGGAAAAAAAACATTTTTTCAAGGATAGCATTCAAGCCAGGAAAAAAACAACTATTGAAAAGCCCATAGTTTCTATTAAGAGCCCCCCAAACCCTATCTTATCAGGAATAGCACGATGCTGAACTTCTCCAATGGGATCCCTGCTTTGATCTTGCAGCAGTTCTCCAAGGCCTTTATTGTAGTCCCAAATGCCTCTTGGGAGGAAGGGAAACATTATAATTCTCCCTTAATAAGTGAGATAACAGGCTGCTGGGAGGGTAAGGCCCAAATTTCCCAAAGCAGGGCTAGTGACTTCACACCCACTCGGTGCATTTCGCTGAGTGTTCTCAGAGAGACGGGAGCCCGGAGCCAACAGGCCAGCCTGTAAGGAATAGACATGCTACATCTGAACCCTATTGAAAAATAATAAAAAGGTAATGACTTTGTCATTACTGGACATGCCTTTGTCTGTTGGCGAGGGGGGAGGAAGGGGAGGTTTTCTGCATTCAGGCTATAAATAATGTTTCCCATTATCTCGTGCAGTTCTCATGCATTCCTTACGCAGTCACCATGTCTCTTGGCCAGCCCGGGGAGCACCCCATGCCATCCCACCAGGCTGGCACGTGCTGCTGGGAAAGGAGAGTGCTGAGCAGCTCCTTGCGCCCGTGTCCCAGTGCCGGCACGACCACCAGAGGCACCGAGTAAACCACAGATAATAAACTGACCTCCCTTTGCCTGGGACACGAGTGCTGGGTGACCAAATGCGAGCAAGAGTCAGGCAAGAGACATATTGGAGGGGATCAAATGTCAGAAAAGTCCATAGATAAATGTGCCTCGATAAAAGCCTTCTGCGACACCCGAGATGGAGTGCAGAGGGTTATTGTCTCGTAGTTAACTTGGCTTTGCTCACTTAAAAGAGAGCAGCTCCTTAAGTAATTGAAACCGGCTCGCAAATCCTGACTTTGAAGAAGTTTAAACCATTTATTAAAAGGCCAAACTGAATTGTGGCTACTCTGTCTTTAACCAAACTCAAGGCACTCGCCAATGTTTAGCAAAAGACGTTCCAAATTGCTCGTCTTAGGTCAGTAGCTGAAGTTTCGTTGGTGGAACATGGACAGGAGGGACCCGAGGAGCTGCTGTGACTTGAAACCTCTCTGGCAAACAGCAGCACTTAAACTAAAGTTGTGCTTTTAAGTCAATGGCCCAAGATGTAGATGCCTACCAGGATATTTTTTTAAATGCATTTATATAACTAGCTTGATATAATTAAGAACTGATTTAAGCTCAAACAAAATAACTCCCTCTTGCACCCAAATTGGAGTCTCCACACTGAGAATTGAACTAAATTAGTCAGAAAATCAGGGCAGCTTTATGCTGTAAACAGACTTAAGAGCTGCGGCAGATATTCCAGTTCTGTGTCCGGCTCCACCACTGATTCACTGTGTCCCTAGGCAAGACTCTTAAGTTTTCCATCTATAAAGTGTAATAAACCCTATGTAGGTGCCAGGTGATGTAGTGCTTAATTAATTAGTAAATTAATATAATGAACTCTAACTTGAAGGTCTGTATCAGCACAAATGAATTGTTAATATAAATTTTTATTATTTATTGCTATTTTGTTGATTATTTTCTAACATGAGCAGGCTATTACAGACATACAACTTCACACTTGAATTCCAGTTTTATTATTGTTGTTGCTTATTTATTATTGTTTTCTTCTGCATTTATTTATTGCCTTCTGTAGCCTCCCCTAGGACTACACCCCAAAGCAGTGGGTGTTACTCAGACAGACTTGGAAATTCTGGGACAGAACTCGGGTTAAATGCCAGATATTTCTTTTGCTTGAATCTTGATACTGATTTAAGGCAAATAAACCAGATAAGGAGAGATTCTAAGCTGAGTAAATTCTTGTCTACCTGGGAAAGAATCAGTAATCAGCCATTTGCCCCGTATGGTTTCAATATTTTCATTATATACTTGCATATTGACATTCACTATATTTCTTTCTAAACAAAAGGCTGAAGTTTCAAAACGCAGGCACTGATCCTCTTCAGTATAAACAAGTTGCTGTCAGTGTGAAGCAACTCCTGCTCTGCTCTGAGGATTTGGACAGGTACAATGGGGACCCAATCAGTGTCTTTTTTTCTCCTGAAGTGTTCGCATGCAACGAAATAGTTGCCAATGAGAAAATGGCACTTGACAAACAATGACCACATGATATTCTCTGATTACTTGTGCCACTCTTATGATAAAATGTGGAAGCAGATAATATTATACTTGCGACTGTAAAAATACCTCCTCCTTCTTTGCAATTACTTTTCATTTTCCATTACGAAACTAAGTAAATCCACATGATTTTTCTAGTGCATGTCTGAGCGATTTCTTCATTCTTCCAGCAAGTTGTGAAGCAGGATGAGAGGTCCTGGATGGCACCTTGGTCTACGCTAGGTTTGGAAAAGGTGCCTCGTGAGGCCTGATGGCCAGTGGGTGGTCTGTATGAAATAGAATCATAGAATGATAGAATCACCAGGCTGGAAGAGACCCCCCAGATCATTGAGTCCAAATAGGTCTGGTTTGTCAGTCCAGTCAGCCTAGACCTCTGCGTCCTTCTCGTTTTCCAGAGATAAGTGCCTTGCTGAGGAACTAATATGCATGCAGACCTGTGTAAAGCATGCCAGCTGCTCTTAGTGGTCGGGAACAAAGCATCTAGACCCGATTCGGTATTGCCAGGAGCCTCAGAGCAACAGGGACACCTTTTGCAGCCCCCCGTCTTCCCCTCTAAGCCATGTCAGAGCAGAGTGCGCTGAGGACGAGGCTAGAGCCCTCAGCGGGTATTTCTCTGCTTTTGTCATTTTAATCCTGGCCCTTCTCTGTTGTTTTAGCATCATTTTTCTTGTGTGACTAATGTTTTAAGAGTACAAAGTTTTCTCAGGCTGCAGTTGCACAGCTTAGCCAGGTGGAGCGTGTCCTGGGGTACGTTATGGGAGAGAATCCAACACATTGATGTCCGGGCTACAGTAAAGCCCGGACACTTCACCGACATCAGTTTAAATATTCTGTTCACTTCTCTTCTGTATGGCTTGTACCACCTCATCATGCTCATGTCGCAGGAAAGGATGGGGCTCTCCATGTCCTTGCAGCCCATAGGGAATCACAGCTCTTCTACACAAGCTGCATCCACCCCAGCGTGGAAACAAGAGGGTCCTGAACAAAAGGCAGAGCGATTCACAAAGTTGGGTTTAAGAGAGAAATTTCTGCATTAAACCAAGAGTTGTGGGCAGCAGACGGAGAGGACAACCTAATAATGAGTTTGGATGTTATTATTGCTAATTGCTGAATGATAAATAGCATGAAAGGTGTCCTATGATTTCAGTCCATGGAAATTCATTTGAAATATTAGCTCAATACAGCTGATGTCTTCTGGGCAGTAAGCTTGCGGTGAGCAGGATGTCCTCTCCCCAAGGGCAGCGGCTCCAGGTATAGCTGCGTGCTACGGTGGCTAAAGACAGACCGGGGAATAGATGGAACCTGTTTGCAGATGGAGGAGCTCGTGGAGCCTGAGCTGCCAAAGATCTTGTGCAACTGGACTGTTTAAGTGTTCGGGCAAGCAGGAAATAGTGAAGACAGGAACCATAACTGTCTAAGAGCTCACAGGTTTAGTAAATGCTGGCAAAGAAAACCATGAGGGGAAAGGGAACGAGAGATTCTTTGGGGATTTTTTTCCACTGTCGTGTTGTATACGTAAGAAAAAAAAAGATCAAAACCGAGCGACAGTTTGGTTAGAGGTCTTTGGTTAGAAGGTCTTCAATCCCAATGAGAGAGAGGTGGTCTGGTTCAAGTCGCATCCCGAGCAGTGGGCACAGAGCCCCTGCTGGCAAGAAGGCAACTGAAGTGACCTGCTCCCCAGCTACACCTGACTGCTTCTGAGAGAGAAGCTTCATTGTTGGCTGTGCCAAAAATCATAGCGTAGGTTTGTTGAGGAAGCAAATCATGTTTTAGAGGAAATCTGAGATTGGCTCTGTCCAGAATTGGTGCGAGGCTCTCTGGATTGCTCCACCAATGGCCACGTGGCTCCTCTTTTAGTCTTTCTGTGTTTCAGACCCACTTTTATGATAGATGCAGATGCCAGCACTTATGGTTTGGGGGCAGTATTGACACAAGAACACAAAGGACTAGTGAGGGTGGTGCCTTATTACAACACTAAATTAGCTGAAGAGAGATTACTGCACCACTTAAAAGGAACTCCCGCAATGGTTAAATCTATAGAACATTTTCATCCACTGCTCAACACGGAAGTAAAATTGCTTTGGGTTGATGACAGGAAGATGCTGCATAAATAGTTAAGCATGCATCATTTGCAATTTGCTAAATTATTTTCTTTCTATCTCGAACGGGCTGTGTCAGGTGTCATTACCTCATGTTCTGTCTGACGGAGGAGCCACGCGCTCCGGGGCCTTCGCTGGGAGCCGGGATGGCAAACGTCACATTGGCGGAACGGGCTTTGCCCAAGCGAACTTGAGAAAGCAGAGACTAGAAGGTCAAAAGACGCAGGTTAAGCATGCGGAGTGGGCTCTAAACCATGCGCGGAGAGAGCTTTTGGGCAAGGTGTGGTCTGGAAGGAGGCTTGGAGCTGTTTTAGAGGCGCAGCGTCTGGGTGTCTGCGCTTCACGCCGCTCGCAGGGGAGCACAGGCACGAGGGCTCTTTGCCGATAAACACGACTGCCTCAAAACCACTTGACTGTCCCCAAGTTCTCCTCCTAACTAGGACAACTCCCCAGCACTCCAGAATTAGCCGGCTTCCAAGCAGCAGGAAGAGCGTTCAGTCTGTGTTCAACACCCCAGATGAGAGAAATGCAAAAAAGCGAACAAGAGAAAATAATAAGTAAACGCAATTAAAAGTAACGATGCAGATTTAATTAAAGGGCCCTACTCTCCCAACCCTTCATTCTTCAGGGATGCCTCATAAGTGAGAATTCATAGCTTGGGATCTGCTCTTTTATACTTTTGTACCAGAAGTTGGGACATTTGCTTTCAGAAACGCACAGGTTTTAACCCGGCAGTGTCTTTCCAGCATACAAATTCAAGAAGTTTGGTCTTTTTATTTTCAGCAATTTATAAATACTTGCCACAGTTATTATAACAGTCTCATACACAGTTCTATTTACTTTAATTATCCCATTTTCATCCCCCTTTTCCTGCTTTCTTACTGTGAGCAGGTAAAAATAAATAACTTTAGAATGACGAATACCGAGCAATATTCAAATAAACCAAAGCCAAGATCCTGCAAAGACACAGACACTTTAAATACTCTGAGTGTTTCCACAGAAATATCTCTCTCCACTGTAAATTAGGCCGAGTTAATAAAAGTCTAGTCTTTACCGGGTCCTAAATATTTAACTCGATAGATGTACATTGCTAAACTCATCTGTTCAAAATTCATGAGTCAGATCCCCCCCTTCCCAAGCTGCTAAATTCTAGGATTTTCTCCAAAGCTGTTAGAAATCCATTTCTTTGGAAGTTTCTTATTTGTCCTCTGGCTTCTGAGGCTTTTGGGAGCACCAGGCCACATTTCCAAGCTTCCCTGTGTAAACACAAGTGCAAGAAACATGTCATTCCAGAAGCTGGGGATCAAAGGAGAACACCAAATATTGGGAGACTCACAATAAAAGCTCAAGAGCTGGCAGCAGTCCTGCAAACACTCATGTACATGAGTCACTTCTACTCACATGAGTAGTCACATCGAAATCAGAGGAATTACTCTATTATTATTAATTATTGTTATTATTTATGTGTGTGGCAATAGCACGTAGGAGCTGGGATCATGCAGCAGGGTCCCATTGTGCAAGGCACTGGTAAAACCAGGGCAAACAAGTGATTTCTGCCCCAAAGACCCCAAAAGTAAGTGTCGGACAGCGGTCCCCGGGTGGAGACGACACAGGCTGGAGAGGAGCGAGGTGCTCCTGCAGGCGGTTCCGTGTGGGTGTGCTGATGCAGAGCGAGTAAAGTCATTCAAGAGTTTACAGGCTGGGACATCTTGGACCCAAACCCAACAGGTTGTGTTGGAGGCAGCTCCGCTCACCCGCACCAGCCCCACAGACTCGATCCGTGCTGGGAACAGGGGCCAGGCAGGATGATCCAAAGGCTGGAACACCTCCCGCATGAGGACAGGCTGGGAGAGCTGGGGCTGTTCAACCTGGAGAAGAGAAGGCTCCAAAGAGACCTTCTAGTACCTGAAGGGGCTCCAGGAAAGCTGGAGAGGGACTGTTCATAAAGGCTTGTGGTGATAGGACCAGGGGCAATGGGTATAAACTGGAGAGGGACATTTAGACTGGACATAAAGAGGAATTTCTTAAAGATGAGGGTTGTGAGACCTTGGAACAGGTTGCTCCTGGAAGCTGTGTCTGCCCCATCCCTGGAGGGGTTCAAGGCCAGGTTGGATGGGGCTTGGAGCCCCTGATCCGGTGGGAGGTGTCCCTGCCCATGGTAGGGGGCTTGGAACTGGGTGATGTTTAAGGTCCCTTCCAAGCCAAACTATTCTATGATTCTATAGGGATGATAGACAAGGTAGAGCTGAAGAAAGTCGTTTCTTCATACAGAAACGGGACGCCTGCCTGCTGGAAATTCAGGTGTGTGCAAATGTAGGGGAACCCTTGGCTCTGGTCCTGCAATGACATCGCTCCAAGCCAGCCCACCAGGCTGCCCACAGCTCTCACTGTGCGGTTTGACACGTTCTCTAGGATCCTGTACTCGAGTGCCACGAGAGCAAGGGAGAGTATGGTTGCAGGTGCAACAAAACAGCAGTTAGTTTCAAACTTGAGCGAAAACCAGAGTTGAGGACATAAGCAAGGGAAAAGTACCGAAGTTTAGAAGTCTGTAAAATAGACACTGAGGAAAAGCAGCCTGGGAATAGAGAAATAGGTGCAGCCTGGTTGGTGATGGGCATGGAGCTTGGTCGGAGGGTACCGAGGTGGGCAGAGGTCATAAGCTACAAACCAGAAAACTGTATAAAACTCGCAGTGCTGGGAAGGCGGAGGGGTCGGGGAGAGGTACGGGAACAGGGCAGGAGGTGGGAAGCTCCCCCGGGAGGGCCAGCAAACGGCGACACCTTCTCTCCCTTTCCCTTGCCAGGGGAGGGCGATCCGGTCCGCGTTTTGCAGGCGCCCCTGCGTGCCCTGCCTGCCCGGGGAGCGAGTCCGCTCCGCGCCCGCGCGCCGCTCCCCGCGCCCTCCCGCGCGGGCCGGGGCACGGAGTCCAGGCCGTGTTTTGCGCGCAGCCCGCCCTCCTGTTAGAAATAGGAAAATTCAATAATCAAAGCGAAGGGGAGCGCGAGGAGGGAAAAATCCGGGATCAGGGCAAGTTTGATGGCGCATGCGCGCTGCCGCCTCCATCCCAAACACACACACATTGCCCTGGACTTGGAAAGTCACCCAAAGCGGCCCCAAGTGCAGGTAAGCCCGGCCGGACCCGCGGCGCGGGCTGGGGGCGTGCGGGGCGCTGCCCGCAGGTGCGGGGAGCGGGGGGAGCCGGGGGGACAGCGGGGGGACAGCGGGGGGAGCCGGGACGCAGCGGGTAGGGAAGGGGCAGAGCCGGGGGAGAAGGGGCAGAGCAGGTAGAGAAGGGGGCAGAGCAGGTAGAGAAGGGGCAAAGCCGGGAGAGAAGGGGCAAAGCAGGTAGAGAAGGGGGCAGAGCAGGTAGAAAAGGGGCAGAGCAGGTAGAAAAGGGGCAGAGCAGGTAGAAAAGGGGCAGAGCAGGTAGAGAAGGGGGCAGAGCAGGTAGAGAAAGGGGCAAAGCCGGGAGAGAAGGGGGCAAAGCAGGTAGAGAAGGGGGCAGAGCAGGTAGAGAAGGGGGCAGAGCAGGTAGAGAAGGGGGCAGAGCAGGTAGAAAAAGGGGCAAAGCCGGGAGAGAAGGGGCAGAGCAGGTAGAAAAGGGGGC